>JAZGTH010000089.1:600000-835000 GCA_036877525.1 Chromobotia macracanthus | reverse complement strand
GAACTGGTGGATCTTGCGTGAAGGAACAATCAGCTGTTGCTCAGGAACTGAATTTTATTTGCTGTACAGATGCTGAATCTCAGCAGAGAGAAGAGCGATTACGTTGTCTTCCTGTCCACCTTCCAAACCCGAGGCCATGTCCATCTTTTGCTCCAGAAACGCAGCTGAAAGCCCAGAAGCCTCCAGTTAAACCCAGTCGCAGTATTAAAGGTCACCCGGCGGCTCAACACGGGACTGAACAATTAATCAATCAGCAGAAGGACAATGACGTAAATCTTTCAAAATACATTTATGCATTTGGCAGATGCTTTTATCCAAAGTAACTTACAGTGTATTTAAGATATACATTTGATCAGTAATTGTTCCCTGGGATTCAAACCCACAACCTTTTGCAGTGTTAACGCAATGCACTACCCATTGCATGAACATTAATATTAGAAATCAGTTTATATTAGCTTACCGAGTTAACTAAAAATTGCAACATATGAAATTTAACTAGAATCCTTCTTAATCTGCAGCCTGTGCGGTCTCAGACTGTAAGACTTACCACTTTTGTAATATTCCCATATCATATTAAAAATATTTGTACAGAATGTTGTGTTTTCAAAGACAAAATATGTACATGATTGAATGACCTCAAGGCAAAACTAACTCTATTCTGCTATTTATAACAAACAAATTACAAGTGAAGTATGAAACAGTCAAAAGTGATTATGCTTTCAAAAGCAAGACTGAATATAGCACATGGGTTTTTAATACACTGTTTCTGTGGTTTGCCCTGCACATGAAAACTGGCTCCTTATTTATGGTTAGAGTAACTGGCTCAGCTTAATGTGATATTTAATGTGTTGTATGCATGTGTGGAAACAATCGTCTCTTTAACCACAAAGCTGTCCTCATTAAAACAACAATCACACATTAAAACAATACACATACTGTGTGTTTACAAGCCATTTTAAAAGAGAAGCCTATATATATAGCCTATATATACTGCAGCTAACTCTAACTATAGAGTTAGTTGCAGTGCATATTTGCTATAGAGTTCCCCCTACCAAAGAGACTTAAGGATTGAGAATTATCTTCATTTATTCACCTCAGTGTCATTTCTGTCTGTCTTCTGCAGAACACAATAAAAGATTTTTACTGATTGTCTTTTTCTATAAATTGTTGGGTGAATCTCCCATGTATGGTACATGTGTAATACTTCTCATTTTAAAAGTATAACTTACTATACATCTTTCCTATTTTTAAGCAGCGGGTAAAGAGTATAGCTCCCGCTCTGGTTTTGGGCCCCGTGGGGACCCTGGAGACCCTGACTCCATCTCTGCACGCTCACACTCTGCTGTGGTTTGAAAGAACGCAGCTGCCTCGACTGCGCACACCTGGGCAGCCTCTTCCCTGCTGGCTCCATGGTTTTGCAACACGCAGGTTACCTCCGCACACAACGTGCTCTTTAAAAACACGACATGAGTACAGATGCACACACATATACGGATGTGAAACAGTGCCACACAAACACAACACATGAAGTCTTGTTGACGTTGCTACGCTCTCACTCTCTCAGGGAAGCAGAACAGCTGCTGCAGGATAAACCACAAGGCTGTTTCCTGTTGAGGCTCAGTGAATCTAAGATCGGTTTTGTGCTGTCTTACAGGTACTTTAATGTATGTGTATGCATCTGTGCGGTGCGTATTTAACATCTCTCTTATGTCAACTAACCAACACGTTAAAACTTCAGAGGGGAAGACAGGTGTCGTCATTTCATCATTGAAGAGGAGGAAAGTGGAGCATTCGGTAGCATGTATCTCATTGCTGGAGAAAACAGTCGTCATCAAACTCTGAAAGATCTAATCAACTACTATACCCATAATCCTGTGAGGCCCTTTAATGAGAGGCTGACCGTTCCTTGCATGCAGGTACACACACATTTAACAAATCAATAATGGGTAACAAATATGCCTGTGAACATGATATTTCTACCACGACATTAAAAGAAACAAAAACACTCTAAAAATGCTAGGACGTTTCAAAACATGGTTGGATAAAACAATAATAAATTCACATGTTGGTTTAAATTAAACTAGATTTGTGAAAAAAAGATGTATTTTTATTTTAAAACAACCCAGAACTTTTAGATTGTAAAGTAATGAATACCACACTGAAAGGTTACAAACAGTTACTGAAAGGTTCTTTGTCCGGTTCTTTAAACAAAAGCTTTTTTTATACATATAATTCTTTTATTTGTCTGAATGGTTCTTCTAAAATATTCGTTTTAGCATATATTTTTAAAAAAATATATTTTATATATTAAGTATATTATATTACACACTTATATAACCCATATTCATTCATTTTCTCTCTTGCCGTCTAGCCTAATGGCGGGGAAATTAAGAAGCTCGGACTGAAGAACCAGCAAGATGAAGGAAAAGAAAATGTGAATGAAAGCAGTCGAGATGAGCAGACAAAACTGCCCATAGCTGCCGGACCTTCTGTTGTAGATCCATTACCCACAAACTCCAACCCAACCACTTTAAGAGATGAGTCTCCTCAATATGCAGCCGTGAGGAAGCCCTTAAAAAAGACTTACTCACTGCCAGAGTGCAAGTGTGGACCTGAGACAGCGCCTCCTGGTGTAGAAGTGAGTAGTTATCAATCATGAAGAAGAAAATACAAGCTTCATCAATACAATATCATTCATTTAATATAATTTTAGAGATTTGGAAATGTACTGTTTTGACTCAGTCACACCCTGACCATCACACAGAACCCCAGCATCAGGAAGAAACTCACATTTTCTTTAAAAAATGTACAAATATTGTTCACAGTTTTGGATATGTTTAATATGGACATCCGATGCAGCATTTCTGTAATTGTGACACAACACAATGCGTTCTTATCTCCCACCAGAATGGCGGTCGTGAACTTGCTGAGAGATCCTCCAATCTGACTGTTATAGGACATCAAACTCACCCTGCGGATGCCCCATATGCCCGAGTGAATAAACCTCCCAGATCAGCAAATATTCCCAGCGCCGATGCCCACCTACAGGGGGCGACAGCAGCCTCTATACCCCCAGCGATACCTAGTTGTGACACATCAGCAGCGGATGAGAAATACTGGAAGCTGGAGCCGATACACACGTATGAAGAGACACGTGTGCACACATGCATGCGTGATGAGGAGATCAGCTGTTATGCTGTGGGGTGGAGGAGGCACATGACAGGTGAAGCAGGTAAGGGACAATGAAAACAACAAAGAATCTCAAATTGAACTTATTGGCAGAATGATCATTTTAATAAAAGGTAAATTGTCTCTTTAATAGGAGAGTTTTGTCCTGCAACTTGGAATTGAAAACAAAAATGTAGACATTAAGATATTAAGATACAATAAAAAACTATAAGCTCAATGCCGTTTCTGAAATAACATATTATGCTGCATACAATGCATGCTTATTTGTTGTATTTTCTGTTTTTGTCTGTGACTTTAGTGGAACTTCCGAAACATCATCTATATTCAGAGGTGAACGTCAAAGGTGTCCAAGAAGGTCGTGGTGTATCAGGACCCACACCTAGTCTTCCACTTAGACCACCCCCAAGATCTTTCAATTTGTCCCCACTGATGGTTCAGCCCCAGCACTCTGGTCTCCATCATCCAGAGCAACCACATCTGGAGGCTTCATCCAGATCTATATACGAGCAGATTTCAGTAAGACCATCCAGCTCCAGATCACCTCTGCCCCCACACCACCTCCAACACTGACCTGGACCTCTTCAATCCCCCAAACCTCACGATGTAGTTCATGAACACATTGTACAATGAACCTTGAAAACAGAATACTGAAAAGAAATTTCAGGTACCAATAAGGAAAACACCAAAGTGGTTTTACACCAAAATGTTACTTATGACTTAGTGCAACTGGTTGTAAATATTGCCTCGACCAATGAATTATTGTTGGTACAATTTAAATTTTAAAAGTTTCTTTATATTTACATTAAGTATTTTTACCTATGATCTTTATCTAGAGTCCTTTACCCCAAATACATATTTATTCAAATAAATGGTTGATGTTACAATTATCTTAATTCTGATGGCTGACGCTGCAGTTTTTGTGGATTACACAGTACTTTCATGCATTTTAGCAAACCAATGGTTGTTCATGGGTACAAGTCTTGTTAGATCTCAGTGGCTTTGGTCTGATTCTGTCCATTTATATGAAGAGTAAAAATGCACCAACCACTACAAGTAAATAATGTAACAACACACAATAAGGCACACCAGACATTGTTTATAAAACCCTCTGTTTATTTCCACAAACTAGCCCCACAGTGACCACTAAGGGCTGAGCAGTTCTTTTCTGTCCAACAGACATTTGGGCTTCAGGCAATTATTACAAAAGAAACAAAAAAAAGTGGAGCACCTGAGGCCACTTAAAGGTCAATCAATACCACTGTTGATCCTCCACATTATGCCACTTCAGATCCCTCAAACACAATTCATCTGATATAGATAGAATCTACAACATCCTTTAAAAACAGATTAAACCATTGACCATTTTACCCCCAATATGGGTAATTTATTCAAAATCCACATTTTTAAACCACACCCCCTGTTCCCATACCTCCCCCAACCCATTTATACTCTGATCTCTGCTGCGTTTTTGCCCTGTTAATACATTTCAGTTCTTCTTAGTCTTTGGAGAGTCGTACTTTCTCTTGCTAGAGTACCACAGAAGCAGAGGAATGCCGATGGAGGGTAAGGTCATAACACCAAAAGCAGCCCAGTCCAGCTATTAGAGAGAGAATGTCAAAATCTTAATATCAGAGCCATAATATATAACCAATTTACTAAATTTTCCTATTTACATCATTGCTGGGAGTCACTTACATAATGTGGAGAAAAGCGCCTGTCAAACTCTCTCTGGGCGAGAATGCCTCCCTGACCTGGAGCGCTTGTGTAACCAACCTAAGAGATGAAGAGAAAAAGAATTAACTAACAGCCACTAACATATACTGGAGCTGCATGGTCTATTATTTGACAACGTTTTGGTTCGGGCAATTACCGTACGGACAGCATACTCTAATAACTGTCATGTGAATAAAGTCATTTGTACAATGAGCATGTCAAGTACTCCTAAAAACAGTGAATGATTTCATGGTGTGTTAAGAATACTGGATTGAATTTGAAATTTCCAGGTCATCATAAAACCAGCAGTTATGTACATTAATGTTGTGGTACGACTCCACTTACCACAACCTGTCCACCCTCCTGGGCCACATAGCTCACAGAGGCAGAGGTGAAGTTGAAGTAACCAGCTTTCAGTGGCCGCAGAACCACTGTGTGAGAAACATTACTGGCACTGTGGACCAGGAGTTAGGGAACATGACAAACACAAGTGTAAATAAAGGGTGCAGGCTTTCTGATACAGTATTAATGAGCTTAAGTGCATCACCGAACCTTGACTAGAGTCCACAATGTTCAGATTGATTGGTTGGCTAGCTGGCTAGTGGATTGCCTAATGAGATTACTAGTTTAAAAGCATTTAAAGATTCTATGAGTATCTAAGGAAGGTGGCTCAGTGTTTCAGGAAAAGTGGATAAAGGATACGGAGCAATGCGATCCCATTTAACATTTAGCATTCCTGAAACAATGCCAAAGTCTTCCGGAGGGAAGGAGTCATCAGACAGCTCTACCTCCAGCGCAGCACTAGAGACAGAAAAACAAACGTAAATAAAATAAACAGGAATATTGTTTTTGGTTTAAAGTTCTCAATAAGTCATACAGATAAAAGCAAATTATGTTAACTGACATGTCTAGGCATGGGGATGAAAATAAAGCGATAAAGCAAATGTCTTCGCTGTATACAGAGAGCAGTACCTGGTGCCCACATTGTAGATGTTGTACTGGAGAGTAAGATCTCGTCCCTCTACAGCGTAACGGTTCAGCAGAGACTTGGAGGCTAAGAGACGGGCCCCTTCCTCTCCTGCCACCAGACCCAGCACAGCAATGAGAGCAAATACACAAAGCGGCCTCATCTGTGGAGGAAAGAGGGACAATTACGACACAAGACAGACAAGCTGCCAACAGTGTGAGGATAGTGATCATTTCAATTTGCTGGATAAAATAACACAACAACAAAAACTGAATCACTAGTGCTGGAATACACTGCAATCGTATCACGACTGATAGTCAGATGACAAATAATCACCATTGTAGAGCACCAGAAAATGTAAATATACATTCAGTCTCTTATTTAATGTAGCTGGAATACAAATGGCAGTCTATAACAAGTTTTAATGGCAGGATGCATAAGGTGTCAGCATCAACAGATGAATGAACGAATGCACGTACGTGCAAACAAAAAAAGCACATACTTTTGCAAAACAGTTTTATATTACATGTAGCTTTTTGTTCAATCTTACCACTTTTCAACATAAATAATGCATTTCAGACAACGACGAGGTTTATTGGCATATGCTTACGTGTACATCCTTCTAGCCACACAAGAGCACAAACTATTACCATGAATGCCGATAATTGTATTTAACGCGCTAGAATATAACAGACCTTAAAACAAAATATAAAGTTCAATTAGATAAGTCCGAAATATCGATTAAAAGAGTAACAAACGTGATCTTTACATTCGTCTCAGAAAACAAGAAAGGCTATTCCGCTTACTGAAGTGACAACAGCTTGTTTGTACAGTATTAAAGACCAAAGGTTTTTAACGCGTAGTTATGCACATTTTATGTTTAAATAATAAAATGTTTGGCAGATACTTCACCTTCCTCCGGCGGTATGAAATTGTGAAGGCAGCGCAACGCATGCGCAGATGATTTCAGTCCTCCGTTAGCGTGACGTGTCCCCGTGTGCGTCTATTGTCTAAATCTCACAGCGCCACCTACTGCCGCGGCATAAGAAGCCTGAATAATTCTCACATTTGTTTGTCGTTTGCATGTAAATGATGATGATGTATAATGCATGTAATAATGCATTCATATATGCAATAACGCATATAATGCATTCGTTTGCATGTAAATGATGATGATGTATAATGCATGTAATAATGCATTCATATATGCAATAACGCATATAATGCATTCGTTTGCATGTAAATGATGATGATGTATAATGCATGTAATAATGCATTCATATATGCAATATCGCATATAATGCATTCGTTTGCATGTAAATGATGACGTAGAATGCATGTAATAATGCATTCATATATGCAATAATGCATATAATGCATTCGTTTGCATGTAAATGATGATGATGTATAATGCATGTAATAATGCATTCATATATGCAATAATGCATATAATGCATTCGTTTGCATGTAAATGATGATGATGTATAATGCATGTAATAATGCATTCATATATGCAATAACGCATATAATGCATTCGTTTGCATGTAAATGATGATGATGTATAATGCATGTAATAATGCATTCATATATGCAATAATGCATATAATGCATTCGTTTGCATGTAAATGATGGCGTAGAATGCATGTAATAATGCATTCATATATGCAATAATGCATATAATGCATTCGTTTGCATGTAAATGATGACGTAGAATGCATGTAATAATGCATTCATATATGCAATAACGCATATAATGCATTCGTTTGCAGGTAAATGATGATGATGTATAATGCATGTAATAATGCACTCATATATGCAATAATGCATACAATGCATTCGTTTGCATGTAAATGATGACGTAGAATGCATGTAATAATGCATTCATATATGCAATAATGCATATAATGCATTCGTTTGCATGTAAATGATGACGTAGAATGCATGTAATAATGCATTCATATATGAAATAATGCATATAATGAATTCGTTTGCATGTAAATGATGATGATGTATAATGCATGTAATAATGCACTCATATATGCAATAATGCATATAATCGAAATTGACTGAATAACAAACAAACAAAAGTACATAGTTACAGTCGAAAGGATGTGTCTGTATGTAGAATTTATTATTTTAAAGGACGATGCTAAGAAATGTGGATCATTAGCTTAATGCATTAAACAACTCTATTTCTGTATGTGTATGCCGACACACCTGTGATTTTGTAGTTAAATGGCATAGGAAATCTTTCCTATTTATTTTGCCTCATATACCTGTTGTTTCAGAAGTAATTTCAGTATTGTGTGTATATATATATATATATATATGCACATATGTTTTACATTTAAATGTTACAGCATCTGATTTATAGCATCACATTTTATATTTACAATTTATAGCACCTTATATGAAAAACTTGAAATGAGTAGACAATAAAGGACAGGAAAAGGGTCATGAGAAGAAGACAAAAATACAGTCAAGCAATGATATGTTAACGGAAACATGTACACCTAATAAAAGCATGATAACAGGTTTTGTAATAGCATTATGACTGTAATTCATTTTGTTCTAAGAATTCACTTGTTTGTGAAAATAGATGTTTATGTTCAGATCTAATTAAAGCCGAGAATTTTATATGAAGGCTACTTATCAGTTAAAAATACATATATTACAATACATGTAAACATACTCGTCTACTATACATATACAATTACAACAACTGAGTAAATTACACAACAAGATGATAACATGTGATAACCTAGATGATAACACCTATGTTCGTCGAGATCCAAATTTTCCAGACAGGAGACTTAACAGCAGGATGAGATCCATCCAGGTCATACTTTATCCCTGTCGTGCTTCCAGAGTATGTGAGTGGATTGGAGAGGCAATAAATTACCCTCCAAACTCGAAGTGTTTTATTTTCACTCCCCTCCAGCTCCACTCCGGGTTTTTCATTCACCGCTCCATGCCAAAAATGTGTCCCTTCAGTGTAAATGGTATTTTTTTTAAATATCACAACTATTTGTTCTAAAATATAGTATTCAACGTTGCAACACGTTATAAAATGTTACTTTTCCATGTTGTTGTGTTTCCATGTTGTTTTTCCATGAGTTGTGTCCATACCAGCCGCAACGTGTCTGTCTTAACGTGACCGAAGCAGAAATGTTTTAGTAGCAGAATTAGAGGAAAATGCCTCACACACATTAGCAATTTGACTTGAGTTTACAGTGCACAGAAATACAACAAATTAAAAAGAATACACAAGTCCAAGAGAAGCAACAAGATTTAATTGAAAATATACAAACAATGGGAGTTACACACGGTTAGATTTGTATGTAAATGAAACTTATTCTACTGGCGTATAAATATATACTTGCCTATAAATTGTCATAATAGCAATAGCACATGAATTCAGGTTCAGTGAGTTCAAATTAAATGAATTCAGTTTGAATAAATTCAGACTTTAGTAGGTTTAAGACATAATAGTTCAAGAATCTATAACTTTATAACTCTTAAAATTTTTGCTGATGTTAGCCTACATTTTTTAACATTACATTTATGTAATGGTACGGCTTTCACATTTGTAATTATTCTTTACTCTGTTCAGTCTTTACGACAGCCATTAGCACTTTTGTGGCATCTTCTGCTATATCATTCAGTGCTTTGTTTAGCAGAAAATAAACAGTTGCAAAGGACAGCCCACCTGCCACCACAGAGCCTATCAAGGGTATAAAGCTAAAAACACTCTCATCCGCCTCCTCTGTTAAATAAAGTGATGCATCACGTAGCTCGTTTAGGAGTGAACCTGTCAAATATGCTTTATACCAAACTGAAGTAATCACACCCTGCAGAGTCTCTAAGCTCTGCCCAGATTGTTCACAGAGCTGCATCAGAGAATCTTTATCTAGACCAAAGACCCTGCAGTAATTTGTTATCTCATGTGATATGATGTTTGAATCTACTGCAATAGAAAGACCAAGAACAGGAAGTGCTGTCGCAGTAGCAGACAGGAAGGCCACTGTTGGAATGTTTTCCTCTAGAGCTTTCTTCTTTTTCTCATTAATCTCCAGTATTTTATTTGGCAGACTCAGAATCAGCACATGTTTCTTATGCTGTGGAAGTTCCTTCTCCATCCTCTCCTGCAGAAGATTGAAGTCATACTTGCCCAGATCACAGCTAGAGATCAGGAACACAACAGGATCAACTATACCATCTATTTCCTTCAGCCCTATACAGAATGAAAAAGGCATTAATCATTGTTATTATCATCAGATTAGATCTGTGTTTAGGATATAAATGTGAAGATTTTTCGAAAAAGTATTGAAACACTGAAACAATATCATAAACCATGTGAACCAACCATTTATACAGTCCTCACGAATTTTATCCAGTAGTCTTTTTTGGTCATAAGTTTTCTTGTTTTTTTCTCCGTCAATTGAAACATCAATCTTGGAACGGACAAAGTAGAACTTCTTCTCCATTCTCATGATCTCTTTGGCCAGCTGGGTGTGACATTCCCTGAACCGATCTGAAGCAATAATAATAAAGAAATCATAACGTTCAAACTGAACCTGCTGAAGATACTCATCAGCTTTGAAGTTTGGTGGTCGAGTTCCAGGAAGATCCCACACTTTCACATTTGGATATTTTGGATGATTGTAAGCTTTGGGTTCCATGGTGGTCTCCACTACACCTGTTTCAGCAGAGTCTTCATCTTCATCCCCTAAACCTCTGAAGGCATTGACAAATGTGGACTTTCCAGAACCAGATTCTCCCGTCACACCAATATTTAACTCAACACGATCTTGCTGTTCAAGATATTCTTTTATCGCGTTTGATGCTGATGTAATATAGTGATAAGATGTAGTTTCTTTTAATTCTTTCAATTCCTCCTCTGTTATGATATCATAATCTTCCATTGCATGAGTGTCCATCTGTTAACAGAGAATACTGTCAGTTATTGAAATGCATAAATACAAAATGCCTTAAAAATTGATTATATATCTGGATTTAAAAATTAATTTTAAAAACTAAATGTTAATATAAAATTGTATTAAACATTATCTCATCTCTCAACAGATGCATAAAATGTAAGTAATCATAAATCTAATCATAAACTCTAAATCCTTACCCAAACCCTAAACATGACTTACCATGTTAACTTATAATAACATGTAAGACCTTTTAAGTTTTTCTTCATAACAGTAGAAATGTTAAATGTTTCATAATTAAAATGTACACAGGGTCTTAAATTGTATCATGCAATATGTAATATATATCTAATATTCCATTTAATCAAATGTGGTGATCTTATTTACATCCAGAGATGTCTTGACTAATCCTCTGATTTGAAATATTCATTAAACTATCCCTTAAACCACTGTGATTGTGTGGATAAGAAAATAAAATACCACTATATTTATATCTTCATTGCCACTATAATAATCAAGATTACAGAAATCATAGGGAATTATTTATATTTTTAATATAATTATAATTATATATATTTTTATAATTCCAGTAGGTGGGGGAAAAATGCATCTTCTATGCAGTTTGCCATCCCCCATTTAAAGTAACAAAAAAACAAATGATGATTACAAAAGTAATTAAAATACAATAATTATGTTACAGGTAGTATTACACAAAGTGAACGGTTTATTTTTGGGGGGGGGGGTTTTTTTTTTTTGGGGGGGGGGGGGGGGGGGGGGGGGGGGGGGGGGGGGGGGGGGGGGGGGGGGGGGGGGGGGGGGGGGGGGGGTATTTTGCCATCCCAAAAAAAAAAAACAAAAAAAAACCAAAAAAAAAAAAAACCAAAAAACCCCCACAAAAACAAACACCCCTCTAAACCCCTTTCTTCTAACCCTTTTTTTTTTTTTTTACCCCCCCCCCCCCCCCTGGGGGAATTTTTAAAGTAACAAAAACACCAGATGATGACCCGCTCAAACACTTTTACTTTCATTTTACCTGTTATGATTCACAATAGTTACAACAATAAGAGGTAAGTAAACACGGACCTACCTAAGACTACCCGTGTAATTTATTTATGATTCCTTGATTTTCTTTTTCAAATGTTGATTATTTCAGTTATACACATATTGCCACAAGCAAAACAACCTTTATTCTTACCAAGTATTTCTGATTGTTGAAGTGTAAAAAAACATTATATTCCATTCATGAGAAAGAAATAAACATCATAATCCTTCTGTATCGTGTCATTTGATACTGTTTTGAATATACATGCAAATATTCACATGAAATTTCAATATCCTTCTTCCTCAACATCCTTCATCTGGGCTCATAAGCAAAACAACCAGTTACAATTCTGGATTTTAAAAAAGTATGTAAGAAGTTTAAAAAATGTAATTTTACTTAAGTAGTTAAATGAGAAGAAAGTTTCCATGTGATCATTTGTAATAGCAAAGCAAAACAAAAAAAAACTTAAGTAAGCTGAAACTGAAGTATTGTACGTTTCCTGAGCCTCTGTATATTTGAACAATAGAGTGCTATGAAAGCTTGCTCATGTTTCACACCTGTTCTGTAACTATTCTTGTTGGGTCAGTTTACTGCTTCCCTCATGTCTCAGTCCTGTTTCCCATTTTTCTTATTATTTCAGCACATTTTCTGTAATGTGCAATGTTCTGTCAGTCTGGTTGATCCATTTATATGAACTATTTATGGAATGATTTATAATAGTAAATCTACATTTAAATATTCTTTACCTGCATGAAGTTCTTGTTTTCTTTTTGAGTGACATTTTGAGAAATTGCCATAAGCAACATTGTTGCTGTTTGGTTACACTGGTGAATCTAAAAACTTATCACAGTGTTTAAAATGAAATGGTACAACTAACATTATGTGTATAACTGAAATAATCAACATTTGAAAAAGAAAATCAAGGAATCATAAATAAATTACACGGGTAGTCTTGGGTAGGTCAGTGTTTACTTACCTCTTATTGTTGTAACTATTGTGAATCATAACAGGTAAAATGAAAGTAAAAGTGTTTGAGCGGGTCATCATCTGGTGTTTTTCCATCTGTATATAATGTTAAAGCACACACCCACTGACAGACTTTGATCAGCATCAGAACTACCTGGTAAACATGCATCACACGTTTTATTTCCTATTACTTTACAATTCCATTGGAATGTCAAAATAGCATTAAATGTTTTCAGATGAATGTTTATCAGCTTGTTTAATTGTCATTTTTTTGTAATTGAAATAATCAAGATGTCTTAAGAAAATAGTAAGAATCATTTTCTAATAATCCACATTATAAACATGTCCATCGTTTCTTTTTATTTTGACTTAATTAAAGTTTTCGATTAAAACACTTAAATATCAAGCAGTGCCGACTGAACAAAGTTCAACATTCTGATTCGTCTGAATGACCATTTACTTACATTTACATTTAGCAGACAGTTTTATTCAAAGCCGCGTACAAGGTGGGGAAATCAATAAAGCATTAAAGTCAAACAATAAAGTAAACTAAACTAAAAGTGTGCATTACTCAGAAATATGAAGCCACATATAACCGGGAATTACTTATTAAATGACTGTACAATTTTAATTTAATAAGAAACTTTACTGCGTTCTAATGAGTCTGCATGACTTTTTCAAGCAAAATTTACATATTACACATCAAAGCAGGTAGAGATTTTTCACTATCTGAAAACCAAAGAGGCTTTTTATTATTTTTCATATTTAATGTTATATGAACATCTCAGGTAAATTCTTCATTCTGCTCAGACTTATCACAGAAGCTCTTCAGAGATTCTTTATCCAGACCAAAGACCCTGCAGTACTCTTCTATCTCAGAAACTATGATGGATAAATCTACAGCTATCTAATTGTAAATCCATGAATGCAAAATATTTGTGCATTATTACAATAATTATTTGGCTGCTGTCTGATACTGTTTGGCATCTACATGCAAATATGCAGATGAAAATTCAACATCCTTCTTCCTCAACATCTTTCATATGTATCTTGAACTTAAAAGTATTTGCTGTTTTCTGTAGTTTCTCACATGCAAAGTGAACATTATCTCATTTGATTTAAAAGTTTTTATTTTTTTCTTTCCTGCTGACTATTATTAGATTGCTAGATAATTACAAACAGAATGTATCAATTTAGGTAAAACAATACAATTTACAATTTAAAATACAATAACCGATTCAAAAAACCATCACCAACCGTATTAGCATTAAATAACATTATCAAAGATTAATAATAGCTGTAAAAGTATATTGTTTATTATTAGTTTATATTAGTTCTTATTGTAAAGTGTTACCATAATCTACACTGTGTATTTTGCACCACATCAACAAAATGTTTTTTGTCTTTAAAGCCCTTACTGTTATCCTGTTCTGTGTTAAGTGCTAAGCAATTACATTGTTTTAAGTGTTACACCTCTTATACAGAATACTAAAGAAAGTATATTAACTAGCACTGTTTTATCTTCAGGCTGCTTGGTTAGCACTGCCATTAGTTATGTCACTGGTCAGTTCTAAATCAAACCCTTCTCCCTAAATGTGTTTACCTACACATGAACCTCTTTCATTACTTTGAAGCATTAAGTGCAGTACCTTCCTCACATCTTCTGCTATTTCATTCAGTGCTTTGTTCAGCAGCATGGAGATGGTAACAAAAGACAGTCCCCCTGCCACCAAAGAGCCTATAACAGTTATACAGACAGAGGCACGCTTGGCAACATCTCCTGGTACAAGCAATGATAGTGCACTCGACACAGAGAAGATTGAATCTGTTAAACTTCCTTTACACCAAACTGATTTAATTAGGTCATCCACAGTTGCTATGCTATGACCCGTTTGTTTACAGAATCTCTTTACAGATTTACTATCTAGACCAAAGACGCAGATGTACTTTTTTATCTCAGAATATATGATGGCTAAATCTACTGCAATGGAAAGACCAGGAACAGGAACTGCTGCCGCACCAGCAGACACTAAAGCTACTTTTAAAATGTTTTCCTTTAGAGCTTTCTTCTTTTTTTCATTAATCTCCAGTGTAATGTTGGGTATGGCCAACAACAGCACATGTCTCTTATGCTGTGGAAGCTCCTTCTCCATCCTCTCCTGCAGAAGATTGAAGTCATAGTTGCCAAGGTCATGGCAAGAGATCAAGAAGACAACAGGATCAGCTATACCAATTTTTCTCAGCCCTATACAGAATGAAAAAATGCATTCATTAGTCAATCAAACAATAATTAAAGAGTAAGAAATATCATTATTGCCATTAAATTAGCTCTGTGTTTAAAACGTGGGAAATTTTATCATCAATTCTATCAACTGGTAAACCAACCATTCTTACAGTCCTCTCGCACAGTTTGCATTATCTTTTCTTGGTCAAAGCTTTTTTTTCTCTTTTCAGCAAGAATGTTTGAGTCAATCTTGGAACGGACAAAGTAGAACTTCTTCATTTTCATGATCTTTTTGGCCAGCTGGATGTGACATTCCCTGAACCGATCTGAAGCAATAATGATGAAGAAATCATAACGTTCAAACTGAACCTTCTGAAGATACTCATCAGCTTTGAAGTTTGGTGTTCCAATTCCAGGAAGATCCCACAGTTTTACATTTGGATATTTTGGATGATTGTAAGCTTTGGGTTCCATGGTGGTCTCCACTACACCTGTTTCAGCAGAGTCTTCATCTTCATCTCCTAAACCTCTGAAAGCATTGACAAATGTGGACTTTCCAGATCCAGACTCCCCCGTCACACCAATATTTAACTCAACACGATCTTGCTGTTCGAGATATTCTTTGATCGTGTTTGCTGCTGATGTAATATCCTGATTAGATATTATTTCCTTAAGTTCTTGAATCTTCTCCTTTGTTATGATATCACCCAATGCATTCATCTGCAAATAAGGGCATTAAAGGCGATTATCTGGGCATTGTATTTAAATATTACATATATGATAAAATTAACTATTAATTTTAGAATAAGTTAGAATAAATATAATTCTTTCTGTTTCTGCACATCTAAAACTATAACACAGCAACAAGTGAATGGTTTATCTTTAGTTTGTGTTAGATTTTTACCTCACACCACAACATTTGATTATTTTAGTTATTTTAGTGCCTAATGAAGCAGAACCACACTCGAGTCAGAAAGAAGTTGTATGGGCTGTATCATAATATAAGACAGAACTGAACATTCTTACCTTTATGGTTCAGAGCAGTAACTTACAATCCAAGCAGAAACTTTCCTTTTCAAATGGAAGTTAAAGGTTAAAAACAGAATCTCAAAGCTCTACCTTCCATCTAGTTTTCACTCATCTAGAATAAGAGTAAACCGAGCAGAATTTCTTGTTTTTTAAAACGCTAAGTGAAAGTAAAATGCTTACCAAATACTTACAATGTCTTCAAAGTGAATGTCTAAAGCAAAAGTTCAAGCAGAGCAAGTTTCATGAAAACCACAAAGTTTCAATTCCACAGTTGGGAATCAATCACCACAGTATGACAAGAAAAAATTGAGGTAGTGAAATTGCTTTGGTGTCAGTTTATTTGTTTAAAAGTTAGTACATTACAAAATTAAACGTGTACAGTTACAATTTGATAATAATACTTACTATCTATATGTGAAATGTTTTTAATGATCTTTAATTAAAATGCTTTTTTAACAGCGTTGATTTTTGACATTGTGTTTTAAACCTAATAAAATTTGTGTAACAATTTTTGTTCGCAAAGCAGCACAAGAAATCATGACTTACGAAGGAAGAGTGTCAAGACTCATGACAGACACTGTTTGAAAGAGCTTTGTTGTTATTGTACACAAATGGAAAAAACTTTCTGTATATTTGAAAGGTAAATGTCACACAGTGGTTGTTTTTTAAAATAGATACATTTATATTAGAAAACCAGAGCTGTTTTCCTCTGTTCAGCAAAAATGTCAATCCTGGAACAAAAAAAGCAGAATTTCTTTCCTATTTCATAATCTCTGTTGACAGCTGTGTCATGGTCCTGTCATCTTTGTAAGTGTTTTTTTGATTGTGGGAAATTGGGCAATTTGTTAGTGCCTCATACAAGATACAAGATAATCAAGTTTCATGAAAACCACAGGTTTTTTTTATTATTGTATTGGTATTGAAGTCCTTAAAACCCAAGATTGATTGTCTTGTATATTGTATGAGGCACTAACATATTGCCCATATGCTCCAAAACCACAATTTGTCCATATAACATATTTAGAAAATGTTTCTAATGTAATTGGTTAAAACAGACCTAGCCTTGATTTTACTGTAATTTTATTGTCATCATTCTTTGTGTATTTTGTGTGATATTTTGTTAGCAGGTTATACCAAACATGTGAAGATCTGATTTGACAAAGGTGGAGAATGAATATGGGAGGCCCTCAGAGAAAACTTTCTTGTCGTGTTCTTTTAAAGACTCTTTCTTATTAGTTATTATGCCATTTTGACCTCATACACAGTAAGCATGTTATTGCATAGCTCCATTGTTAACCATCTCATGGCAGTTAATATGAATTATAATCCTAGCAAATTAGGATTAAAATTGAACACAATATCTGACATTCTCCAAAAATATAGTTTTTTTATTATTATACTGATATTAGCATAATGTTAGTGCTTGGCTCATTCAAGATATTGTCCCCAAAATAATAAAAGAACAGCAACTTAATTAATCAGTTAGTTAAATGTTTAATTTTGCATTGTGGTTCTGCCATGTACTTCATAACACTGCAGACTCCAGAGAAGCCATTAGCACCTTCCTGGCATCTTCTGCTACATCATACAGAGCTTTCTTCAGCGTCCTCGAGACAGTCAAACAAGACATTCCTCCCCCCACCACAGAGCCTATAATGGGTATTAAGCTAATGAACTCACCAGCTTCTGATGACATTAAAAGGGATACTTCATTCATTAGTTTTAATACTGAACTTGGGTTTATTCCCTGACATAGAGGTGACTTCATCACATTCCTCAGTTCCTCTATGGTCTTCCCAGATCTTTCAGAGATTATCTGCAGGGATGGATTGTCCAGTCCAAAGGCTCTGTAGTACTTCTTTAGCTCAGTTGTTACGATGGCTACATCCACTGCAATGGAAAGACCAGGAACAGGAACAGCTGCCACACCAGCAGACAGGAAGGCCACTCTTGGAATGTTTTCCTCTAGAGCTTTCTTCTTTTTCTCATTAATCTCCAGTGTGATGTTTGTTATGGACAACATCAGCACATGTCTCTTATGCTGTGGAAGTTCTTTCTCCATCTTCTCCTGCAGCAGATTAAAGTCATACTTGCCCAGATCAAGACAAGAGATCACGAATACAACAGGTGCCTCAATACCGATATTTTTCAGCCCTAAGTAGAATTAAAAAGCCATCATGAATAACATACATGTGTTAAAGAATATTTCATATTTTTATTTACATATGTATTTATGTAAATAGATTTGAAGGAAGAAATTTGAAGGAAGAATGTCCTTAATGGCACTTGTTCAAGATATATTTTTATAGGCAACATAAAAACATAAACAAACCTTTTTCACAATCCTCTCGGATGATGTCCAGTGTCTTTTTAAGGTCAAAGTTTTTTTTCCTCTTTTCACCTGCGATGATATAGTCAATCTTTGAACGGACAAAGTAGAACTTCTTCTCCATTCTCATGATCTCTTTGGCCAGCTGGGTGTGACATTCTCTGAACCGATCTGAAGCAATAATGATGAAGAAATCATAACGTTCAAACTGAACCTGCTGAAGATACTCATCAGCTTTGAAGTTTGGTGTTCCAATTCCAGGAAGATCCCACACTTTTACATTTTTGTATTTTGGGTGATGGAAAGCTTTGGGTTCTGTGGTAGTCCCCACTACACCTGTTTCAGCAGAGTCTTCATCTTCATCTCCTAAACCTCTGAAAGCATTGACAAATGTGGACTTTCCAGAACCAGACTCCCCTGTCACAGCAATATTAAGCTCCACAAGGTCTAACTTTTCAAGACAATCCAAAATTGTTTTAATAGCTGTTGGCAGGTCTTGTGTGGACAAGATTTCCTGTAACTCATCTTGTCCTATACAATCTTCTTTCACATAGGCTGGCATCTAAAAACAAATTGGTAGGTTACACACTGTATTCTGTAAATATACATAGGTGTTGTAATGCCTTTGTTAAAGGTGGGGCAGTTGTGGCCTACTGGTAAGTGAGTCGGCTTGTGATCAGAAAGTCACCAGTGCTGGCAGGTAGCAACTGAAGTGCCCTTGAGCAAGGCACTTAACTCCCGATTGCTCCCCGTGGGTGTGTGTGTACATTTCAGGTATGGGTTACCATATCTGACAAATATGTCACTTTCACTTTCAGGTGCAATCTGTAATATTCGCATCTCTGTTAAATAAAACTGCAGGTTACTTTAGGAAGTTACAGATTGCACCCCTAAACGTGCTTCAAGATTAGTTTGCCTTTACATTTTTCCCCATTTTAGGAGCATGACATAAGACTTATAAACAGTCAGATGTGATACAACAATTTCTAAAGACCCCGTTTGCAGAGCTGAGCCAGATGTCGGCAATGTTCTGACATATAGCACATTTAAATTTATTTACCTGGTTTTCTCAGCAAAGAAAAAAGCTGGCTTTTTCTGGCTTTTTAATGAAATATGCAACAATAATTAATCAGCAATAAATTAATCAGCATATTGTGTAATTAATTTTCAATTGACTTCATTTTCAATTGACAGCAGTTTTTGTTTTTATGTACTGAGTAATGACCAAACATTATTGACATGAACAAGCTGTCAGTAGCCACAGACAATAATATGAACTTTAAGTTTTTCATTTAGAACATTCCTAGAAACATTTATAATAATTTTAAGTTCAAGTTCTGTAATCTGAGATAGAAACATCATACCTTTGTGATAACTGAGATGACATCACTGTATGCAGTGTAGTTGAGTTTTCCCACTGCTGCACATTTAAACTCATATTTAATGTCTGATCTGAGATCAGTCAGAGTAACTGTATCTTGGTTTTGCTGCACAGGGTGAGATTTCCAGTCTTTCTCTTCTTTCGTTTTGTACAGCAATCTGAGCTCCACTGTATTAGGACATGATGGAGGTACCATCAAAATCACACTGTCATCTCTGATCTGTTCAGTGATTGGACGGGCTGGTTTGGATGGAGGATTAAAGCAAATAGCTTCATCACGTCCATTTTCATACAAGAGGATGCAGGAACCTGGATGATTTTGGTGATCTTTTGAAGCAACCATAAATTTAATGGATTGATTGCCTTTTAAAGCCATCAGCTCTTGAAAAATTTTCAAATGCTCTCTTATTTTCTCTTTGTTTTTTACAGTGAGCCAGGACTGAGATGGTGCATGATATGCTTTCCCCATATTCCTCCACACTACTTGAGGTTTCAAGAATTGTTCTTGTTCAGAAACCAGGTCATCGGGCTGCTCAAGAGAACTGAATGTGTAGCACACTAGACTGTCCACTTTTAAATCTGATAAATAATCACGTAAGTCCTTCTGCACTTCTGCTCCAGCGTCCAGTAGGTTTTGAAGAATCTCATTGGTTGTACTCATTTCTGTTTCCTTCACTGTTATCCACTCTTCAAGAGCACTCTCATTAAATGGAGACTCCTCATGAGCTTGTAGAAGATCTGTCAGAGCATACATCTCCTTTTCACACGCCTGAACTGACTTGATCAAGGACTGAATTTTATCATTTAAATCTTGTTTGTAGGTTTGCAAGTATCGTCTCATATCTGCAATCTTCTTCTGAAACGCACTAAAAGTGGCTGCCCTGGAGTCTTCCAAAAGTTTACTGCATTTGTTTTCAGTCAGACTGAGATTTTCAATGACAGACTCTGTGGCCCTGATTATATTTTTGTTTATGACTCTGAGGAGGATAACATCGCCGTCCACAGTGTAGTTCAGTTTTCCCACCGCTGCACATTTAATCTCGTATTCAATGTCTGATCTGAGATCAGTCAGAGTAACTGTATCTTGGTTTTGCTGCACAGGGTGAGATTTCCAGTCTTTCTCTTCTTTCGTTTTGTACAGCAATCTGAGCTCCACTGTATTAGATGATGATGGAGGTACCATCAAAATCACACTGTCATCTCTGATCTGTTCAGTGATTGGACGGGCTGGTTTGGATGGAGGATTAAAGCAAATAGCTTCATCACATCCATTTTCATACAAGAGAATGCAGGAACCTGGATGATTTTTCATTTCTTTGGATGAAACAATAAACTTGGCAGGTTTACGGTCCTTTGAATCAATCAAGTTTTTAAATATCTTTAAGTTGTTCCTTAAGGATGTTTTAATGTCAGAAGTGAGCCAGGTATTTTGTTTGGAATCAGGGATACACTCATCACTGTTTCTCTTTGATGAGGGATTCAGGTAGACCTTTTGTTTAGAAAGGAGCACATCTGACCAGTCAAATGATGTGAAAGTGTAGCAGACCAAATTTTCAACTTCCAGATCCATCAAGCTTTTATCAATATTAACTTCTACATGTGCTCCAGAATCTTTCAGCTGCCTGAGCAACGTTTTAATGATATCAGATTCCTTCTCTTTATCTTTCAGCCATTGCTCAAGATCACTTCCTCTAAATGGAGATTCATCATGAGTGTGTAGAAGATCAATCAGGGCTGTTTCCTTTTCCAGGTCTCCACGGATTTTTGGCAACAAAGAGCCGAGCTTCTTAATGATACACAACTTGTAGTTGTGACAGTTTTGTCTCATCTGCTGTATTTTCCCATGAAATGCAGCAAAGGTCAATGTAGCTGAATCATTCAGAAGATCATTGCATTTCATTTCAGTTGTGTTTAAACTCTCAATCACTGACTCTGTGTCTTTGATTAGACCTATGCTGATGTCATTTTGAAGCTTTGCAGATCTTGTGTGTAGTTTATCTAAAGGATAAAGCCACACTCTCAATGGAACTACAAGTTCTTTCTTCTCTCCCAACATCTTTGGAAGCTCAGCATAAACCTTCAGAGCATCTTCTAAAGAGGCTGGATTAGATGGTAGCTGGAAGTCACCATAAAATGTACAACTGAATTTTCTGAAAGCAGTTTTCTCCTTGTCATTCTTGCTCAGATCAATGTTTCCATCCACTGAAATCCCCTTGAGTTTATCAAAGACAGCTTTTATTTCCCCTGCTACTGTGTTTTCATTTTCATCCGATGAAACTTCTCTATCAAACACAAAACAGGCATCTGCTCCATACAGCACTGCTGTCACTACATGTGTTGCTGCATCATTATCAAAGACCTCGTGGTGAGATATATTTCCTGAGGCCAAGTGGTTCATGGTTAGCTCTTCAAACTTAGAGGTTGAATGATAATATAAGGTCAGTCTTTGTTGTTTGAAGGACTTCTTGGTGTCACTGAGATACTTCGCTGCTCCACTTACACTGATGAGTCCACTCAAAAGACTCAATTCTAGTCGACCATCAATGTTTAGTACCTTAATTTTTTCCTCAGTGGAGTCTGAAGCCGTGACTTTGAAATCTGTATTAATTTGTGGACGAGCACGTGTGCTCTCCTGCAGCTGCTCTTTATCCCAAAGTGTGATTCCTGTAAGAAAACAAAGTGAAATAAAACAGTTTATGTTTAAATATTGAAGACTGGGGCTAGTATATGAGAATGTTGTAGGATGGGGTGTAGTCTTCGGCCACCATTAGACATCAGCAATACCGTGTTAACAATTGACCATATATAAGACCATATATAATAATTATTCACTCTGTGTATTAGCATACAACTAGAAAATACAGGATATTTGTATGCAGTAATAAAAAACAAATGACTTCTAATGACTTTACAGTCTGTGCTTAACGCTAACAGAGGTCATCCTGAATACTGATTTTTGCCTGAAGGAGCCATTTTGTTCTAAAAAAAATGGGTGCATATTTCCTGTATTTTTAATCGTTCTGTATTTTCTCGTGTTTTTGTGTCTTAATAAAGTGGAGACCGTAAAATAAATATGGATGGTCCTTAAAACTTTGCTACTAAAAAAACAAAGCTGGTGGTGGCCTAGCTGTTACATTCATCCCATATCACAGTCACTGATGCACAAATGTGACTTTACACAGACACAACCATGCTGTATTATATTGCACTGTTTGTATATTTGTAAATATATGTTTCTTTCTACTTATTCTATTTACTGTATTCACAGTGGAAAGCAAAGCAGGAATTTCATTGTACAGGGAACTGGGCATGTGACAATAAAGGCTTTGAACTTCTGAACTGACAGACGTCTAACTAAATTTGGCCTATACTTGTACTCTTTTGATCAAGACATACTTAAAAGCATTATAGTCATAGTTGAACAATGTTTGGTTGGATTTGTGGTTCCTCTGCTTCAGGATGATAGAGGAGCACAGATATGTTCCTAATACTGAATATCTGTATGATTTATGTATATTTGAGGTATAAGAATAAATAGGACCTAAATAGGAAAATAGTAGCATACTAAAACCTATACAAGTATAGAAGCTATATCATCTTCTTTTGTAGATCTTTATGCTATTCTTTATGCCCTCTCGTGTCCTCTTGTTTCACAGTGTGTTTATGCCTTTGTTGTGTTGTCATTGTGTTTATGTTGTAATATGTAATGTTATGTAGGGGAATCTTTCTTCTGTCTTTGTACCGTACAGTGTTATGACCTTTGTTTGTCAGATTTTCACTGATTTTCTTAATAAAAGTGCCACACTTGAGGCAATCACCTTATCCGAACCCTGTGTCACAATGTAATTGTTTATGTGTGTCAATGTTTCTTGTGTTGTGATACCTGGCACTATTGCATCTTTCCTGCAGTCATACAGCATCCCCAGCTGGAAGGGTCTCCCCAGAGCAGCAGTTTCTATAACATTCACTCCCACTGAATCCATACCGATCCTGATCAACACATGACAAAATATCAAACATTATTGCCACCCTGCATGAGCACACGTGTCATTGCTAAGTTGGATACAGTTTTGGATACAGTTTTAATGATTTTAAAGGCTGGCCTTTAACACAAGCGTGAAATGTAAACTGATGTACCAGACGGCAAACTGCTTCTTGATCTACCAGCAGCAGATCATTTTCTGAGTATCAATAAAACAAAGTCCTGCACTATGAAAGTCCAACTTGCAAAATGTTCTCCAAGGAATGTAATAAAATAACGTCAACCAAAAGTTTGTAGCAGTAAGTTAGTCAATTTCATTCTTTTGTGTATACTGAATGAGAGAAGTCTGAACATTAGACTGAACAAATGTGTTGTTGTTGACTGGACATCCAGAATGTATCCAAAACAGTTTTCCCAGTCTTCCAAACAGTGCAATCTGAACAAACAATTTCACATTAAACAAGGCTTTGAAAAATACATTCAGCATGTTAAACTGTGTGGGTAACATTATTTAAAGGATTACTTGTTAGAGTTTGCTGACTTTGCTGTTGTTTTCTCTTTGAGTTACTCTGACAGCGTTACTCTGCAGTCTGGGCCTCAGAAAATGAATAACTAAATAACGCAGAACATTACTAGTTAGTTTAGTTATTAGTTTAGTTTATTTATATTTATATAAGGTTATTTACCTTTGCACTTTTTCAGATCTCCTGCGTTTCTTTCTTTAATATCTCGGTTTTAATGGCACACATGTGAACTCTCCGCTGGATTTCAGCAGCAGTGGCTTTACTTTCAGTTTCATCTGAGAGACAGACATCATGGCGACGGTTTTGTAACTCGGTTTAACAAGTCGTGCTCCCGGATTAATAAACCCTAACTTCAGTTTTTCAATCCGTATCCACAAATTCATAATCCGTGTTCCTACTGGTGTGTAAACTGTATTCACGAGTGTGTAAACTGTACCCGCGAGTAAACTTTAACCACCCGTTTAACCACCCGTTTAACCATCCATTTAACCACCTGTTTAACCACCCGTTTAACCATCCATTTAACCACCCGTTTAACCACCCGTTTAACCACCTGTTTAACCACCCGTTTAACCATCCATTTAACCACCCGTTTAACCACCCATTTAACCATCCATTTAACCACCTGTTTAACCACCCGTTTAACCACCCGTTTAACCATCCATTTAACCACCTGTTTAACCACCCGTTTAACCATCCATTTAACCACCCGTTTAACCACCTGTTTAAACCATCCATTTAACCATCCATTTAACCACCTGTTTAACCACCCGTTTAACCATCCATTTAACCACCCGTTTAACCACCTGTTTAAACCATCCATTTAACCATCCATTTAACCACCCGTTTAACTACCCGTTTAACCATCCATTTAACCACCTGTTTAACCACCCATTTAACCATCCATTTAACCACCTGTTTAACCACCCGTTTAACCACCTGTTTAACCACCCGTTTAAACCATCCATTTAACCACCTGTTTAACCACCCGTTTAACTACCCATTTAACCATCCATTTAACCACCTGTTTAACCACCCGTTTAACCATCCATTTAACCACCTGTTTAACCACCCGTTTAACTACCCATTTAACCACCTGTTTAACCACCCGTTTAACTACCCATTTAAACCATCCATTTAACCACCTGTTTAACCACCCGTTTAACTACCCATTTAACCATCCATTTAACCACCTGTTTAACCACCCGTTTAACCATCCATTTAACCACCTGTTTAACCACCCGTTTAACTACCCATTTAACCATCCCTTTAACCACCCGTTTAACCACCCATTTAACCATCCATTTAACCACCTGTTTAACCACCCGTTTAACCACCTGTTTAACCACCCGTTTAAACCATCCATTTAACCACCTGTTTAACCACCCGTTTAACTACCCATTTAACCATCCATTTAACCACCTGTTTAGGTGCGGGATGCACTTTATTTTACAAAATGGAGAATTTCCTGAATTTTCTAAACAAATGATAGAGAGTTGGACGCGTTGGGTGAAACCGTACTCGGTTTATAAACTGAGGGGACAAATTGCAAATGTTCTCCTACAGGTGACTTTGAGACCAGGAAGTCACCTGTAGGGAAAAAACAATTCAATTATAAACGTCAAGATACATTTTTGCAAACGCACAACCTTTTTTATTTTATCTTAACAGTCTAAAATATTTCATACATGTTATATAAAAAGCCCTCATACAATGAGCACCAGACTACAGTAAACCTAAAGAGACAAACTTTGTGTATGTGGTTTATTGTGTTTTTTGTTTGTTATTTAGGAAACTCTGTGACTATCTATCTACAGGCTGTCTGTCAGTTAAGCTACTATTATCTCATTTAATAACCTCTGATTTAAACAGATCATAACAAATTCTTACTATATATCAAATATCAAAACACTTTCTGTCACGGTGCCAGTTTTGGCTACGGCATGAGGGTTTTAAACAGTGTCTGTCATAACGTGATGGAAGCTGAAACATGTTTGCTGAAGTAGCAGGATTAGGGGAAGACGCTGAGAGATGCCACCTTAAAATCAGATTGTCAGAACAGAATTAAAATGAGCTTTTATTGTGAAGTGTGCTTACGCACATTAGCAATCTGACTTGAGTTTCCAGTGCACAGAAATACAACCAATTAAAAAGAATACAAGACAAGTCCAAGAGAAACAACAAGATTTAATTGAATTAACTGAAAATACAAATGGAATTGCAGTCACACAGATGTGTATGTAAATAAAACTTATTCTACTAGCGTGCAATTATATACTTGTCTATAAATAATGCTGTAATAGCAACAGCACATAAATTCAGATTCAATGATTCCATTCAAGCCTATGTAGATCTGATGAATAATAAAGAAAAAATCTATAACTCTATAACAAAAGCAGACTTCTACAGACCTACAGACTGCTACTGTGAAATATTACTGATGTTAGCCCACATTTATTTAGCATTACATTTATGTAGCTTCTTAAATGTCTCTCTTGACGCATTTTGTAATTAATCCGAAGTCTTTACGGCAGCTATTAGCACTTTTCTGGCATCTTCTGCTATATCATTCAGTGCTTTGTTTAGCAGAAAATAAACAGTTGCAAAGGACAGCCCACCTGCCACCACAGAGCCTATCAAGGGTATAAAGCTAAAAATACGCTCAACCGCCTCCTCTGTTACATAAAGTGATGCATCACGTAGCTCGTTTAGGAGTGAACCTGTCAAATATGCTTTATACCAAACTGAAGTAATCACACCCTGCAGAGTCTCTAAGCTCTGCCCAGATTGTTCACAGAGCTGCATCAGAGATCTCTTATCTAGACCAAAGACCCTGCAGTACTTCCCTACCTCATACATAATGATGCTTAAATCTACTGCAATAGAAAGACCAGGAACAGGAACTGCTGCCGCACCAGCAGACACTAAAGCTACTTTTAAAATGTTTTTCTTTAGAGCTTCTTTCTTTTTCTCATTAACCTCCAGTGTGATATTTGGCAGACTCAGAATCAGCACATGTTTCTTATGCTGTGGAAGTTCCTTCTCCATCCTCTCCTGCAGAAGATTGAAGTCATACTTGCCCAGATCACAGCTAGAGATGAGGAACACAACAGGATCAACTATACCATCTATTCCCTTCAGCCCTATACAGAAAAAGAATCATTATTATTGATTGAATTCATTATTAGTCAATGACTGATTCAATGAATAATCATCATTAATTTAGATCAGTGTTTAAGAAACAGTATAAATGTGAAGGTTTTTGAAAATGTGTAAGCACTCTTTGATTCAAACATTTACATTTTTGCATTTGACAGATGCTTTTATCCAAAGCCACTTACAGTGAATTTAATGTACACATTTTTATCATTTGTTCCCTGGGAATTGAATGCTCTACCAGTTGAGCTACAGCAAAACCTGTCATGTCAAAAACTATTCACCTACCATTTATACAGTTCTCACGAATTTTATCCAGTAACTTTTCTTGGTCAAAGCTTTTTTTGTTTTTTTCTCCGTCAATTGAAACATCAATCTTGGAACGGACAAAGTAGAACTTCTTCTCCATTGTCATGATCTCTTTGGCCAGCTGGGTGTGACATTCCCTGAACCGATCTGAAGCAATAATGATGAAGAAATCATAACGCTCAAACTGAACCTGCTGAAGATACTCATCAGCTTTGAAGTTTGGTGTTCCAATTCCAGGAAGATCCCACAGTTTCACATTTGGATATTTTGGATGATTGTAATCTTTGGGTTCCATGGTGGTCTCCACTACACCTGTTTCAGCAGAGTCTTCATCTTCATCCCCTAAACCTCTGAAGGCATTGACAAATTTGGACTTTCCAGATCCAGACTCCCCTGTCACACCAATATTTAACTCAACACGATCTTGCTGTTCAAGATATTTTTTGATTGTGTTTGTTGCTGATGTAATATCCTGTTTAGACAAAATTTCATTGAGTTCCTTTATTTCCTCCTTTGTTATGGTGCAGAAATCATCAAACTCATTCATCTAGGAGTAAGAAGAAAGTTGTAAGTTATGGAGGTACATAAATTAAAATAAGCCTTAAGAACCTTTTGTCTGGGCATTGAATTTAAATTTTACAAATGTAATTTTAAAGTTAAATATTGCTTTTCAACATACAAATGAAGTATTATTGTCTCTGTTTCTGCAGATCTAAGAAACTATATCTAATGTAAGGTCAGTCCTTGTTCTTTGAAGGACTTCTTGGTGTCACTGAGATACTTCGCTGCTCCACTTACACTGATGAGTCCACCCAAAAGACTCAATTCTAGTCGACCATCAATGTTTAGTACCTTAATTTTTTCCTCAGTGGAGTCTGAAGCCGTGACTTTGAAATCTGTATTAATTTGTGGACGAGCACGTGTGCTCTCCTGCAGCTGCTCTTTATCCCAAAGTGTGATTCCTGTAAGAAAACAAAGTGAAATAAAACAGTTTATGTTTAAATATTGAAGACTGGGGCTAGTATATGAGAATGTTGTAGGATGGGGTGTAGTCTTCGGCCACCATTAGACATCAGCAATACTGTGTTAACAATTGACCATATATAAGACCATATATAATAATTATTCACTCTGTGTATTAGCATACAACTAGAAAATACAGGATATTTGTATGCGGCATTAAATAGACAAAACACATCTAAATTGGTTGGATTTGTGGTTCCTCTGCTTCAGGATGATAGAGGAGCACAGATATGTTCCTAATACTGAATATCTGATTTTTTTTGTGTAGTTCACAAGTAAAAGAATTTACTTAAAATCAAACACATATGATTTTATGTATATTTCAAGTATAAAAATGAATACCTAAATAGGAGAAGTAAAAGTAATATATAAACAGTACAGTATAAATATAACATTAGGTTTACTAACTTGCAGTATAGAAACTATTAAACTAATAGTGTACTGAGAGTAGAGAGTAGATAAAAGTATCTTTCCATAAACTAAAAAATGTGTTTGAACTAGAAAAAGTATTGAACTAGAAAACTACATACAAATCATTGTACCAAGTTAATCTTGTATTACTGCAGCACAAAGTGTGTGTTCAAAGTTTATTATTGTTACACTTAAAGAATACTTAAATGTATTTTTTACACAAAAAGTATGTAAGCAATCCGTTCTTACGGATTTGCAGGTCTTGTTATTTTCTCCACCGGGTGACTTTAATTCCCGGTAACCGTATGCTGGGAATACAAGCAGTGTTGCCAATTATATTAAATGGAAAGCAGCTCAGATGACGTCACCCGGCGTAATTTGCATGCCCATGACGTCAGCGTTTATTCTGTGTCAGCAGTTAACAGTAGTTTCACGTCTTTCTTATAATCTCACATACTCTATTTTATTATTCATTATTTTTATTTTAGCACATCCTAATACTCAGTAACGCTGTTTTCACCCACATGTTTCTGTTTCTGTGGACTTTGAGGCGGCTGGTTTACAAATGCACAATAAACACCAAATAAAAACAGCAGCCGTGCCGTGATTCCAGATGTATTGACATGCAAAATAATCAGAGATTATTATTATTATTATTATTATTATTATTATTATTATTAGTCTCCAAACTGCGCACAGCCAAAGTTAGCGACGCCTAATAGAGTCACGTGACTCTGAAGGCTTAAGTCGCTGTTGTACGAACTAAAGTTTTAAGTCCATCCAGAAGTAGAAATAAAGTCATTCAGTCCCTTCACACCGACCGTATGAACCAAAAAAATGAATAATGTGAGGCCTGCCAAGCGTTTTCAGTTTAACCAAACGAAGAACAACAGCGGAAGGCAAACGTAAACACATTTATGCGACTATATCGTTTTAATGTACAACTTTACTATAGCTCGACTCAAAATCAAAGCCCATGCATGTTGCTTACCGAGTCAGAGAAAGCCTGCAGGAAGTGCGGACAGACAAACCTTCCGGAGAGAAGAGCCTAAACTTGCTGTAGGATGGGATACACCCTTAAACTTTCACTTCATAACCACAGTAACAAGAGTCAGAGCATTATAAATAAACTCTGATCGAGGGGAAAAGTCCTGTTTGGTGACATCTGTGCTTTATACACACACACACACACACACACACACACTGTAAAATATTGTTAATAAACAAACACGATGTCAAGAAAATGACAAACTTTGTAAATGCAGAAGCTTTTTATTTTGCTCTTATTTTGAACAGTCTAAAATATTTTTAAAAGCCTTCATACAATGAGCACCCGACTACAGTAAACCTAAAGGGACAAAGGTTTTCATAACAGTGGTTTATAATGTGGAAAAATTAATTCTGTAAAATGGTCCATAAGCAGGTTATTTCTCATTTCAAAAGAAAAACTAAAATAAGAATTAAAAACATTTTGAATTCTTGGTGCAGCCATGTTAATTAATTCTGTGTAATCAGCCAGTTTGTGTCATTTTTTACACTTCAGTCTCCAGTGAAGCCATCAGCACATTCCTGGCATCTTCAGCTAACTCGTTCAAAGCTTTCTTTAGCATTTTTGAGATGGTCAGATAAGACATTCCTCCCGCCACCACAGTGCCAAGCACAGGTATGAGGCTGCAGACATATTCCACTGCATTTTCTGATGCATACAAAGATGCAGCACCCAGCAAGCTTATGATTGTAGTTGGGTTTATCCCAAGATGCAGCGGTGACTTCATCACATTCTTCAATTCCTCTATGGTCTTCCCAGATCTTTCACACAGCATCTGCAGGGATGGATCATCCAGACCAAAGGCACTGTAGTACTTCTTGACTTCACTGTTTACAATGGCCAAATCCACAACAATGGAAAGACCCGGAAGAGGAATTGCAGCCACACCAGCAGACAGGAAGGCCACTCTTGGAATGTTTTCCTCTAGAGCTTTCTTCTTTTTCTCATTAATCTCCAGTGTGATGTTGGGTATGGCCAACATCAGCACATGTCTCTTATGCTGTGGAAGTTCTTTCTCCATCTTCTCCTGCAGCAGATTAAAGTCATACTTGGCCAGCTCGAAGCAGGAGATCAGAAACACCACAGGAGTCTCTATACCGATCTTTGTCAACTCTAGAAAAAAACCATCAAAAATTGTGATTAGTTTTGCATTGGGATGGTCCTGAAAAACAAACTTTTCTTTCTACATTTTCTTCCACAACATTACTTTTGTTGTTCCATGCATCATCACTAATTATAAAGCCCCATTTGCCCCACTTGTGATTTTTTTATCACCGTAGATTCATGGACCACCCTGAAACACATTAACAAACTATTTAAAACTGCAATCCATAACTTTCACCTCTCTCCACCATCTCTGTTTGAAACATAAAATTGCAGGTTACTTTACATACTTTTCATTACATATGTTGAAATGAAATGACGTCAAACTGACATTTCCTGGGAAATCCGACCAGACTGCTCAACAAATAAATAATTATTGTAAACTTATCGTTGTGAATCAGGGTAAGGTCATGTACTGTACTTGCTCAATAACTGATTTCAGTTTATTTTTAACCCAAAAGAGAATGGATTGCAGCTTTAGGTCATAAAATTAAAAATACATGAACTGCCTACCTTTTACACAGTCCTCTCGTATGGTTTTTAGTGTCTTTTCTTGGTCAAAGGTTTTTTTTCTCTTTTCAGCAAAAATGTTTGAGTCGATCTTGGAACGGACAAAGTAGAACTGCTTCCCCATTCCCGTGATCTCCTTGGCCAGCTGGGTGTGACATTCCCTGAACCGATCTGAAGCAATAATGATGAAGAAATCATAACGTTCAAACTGAACCTGCTGAAGATACTCATCAGCTTTGAAGTTTGGTGTTCCAATTCCAGGAAGATCCCACACTTTCACATTTTCATATTTTGGGTGAAGGTAAACTTCATGTTCCATTGTGGTCTCCACTGGACCAGTTCTGGCTGAGCCCTTATCTTCATCTCCTACACCTCTGAAAGCATTGACAAATGTGGACTTTCCAGAACCAGACTCTCCCGTCACACCAATATTTAACTCAACACGATCTTGTTGCTCTAGAACATCCTTGATTTTACTAATAGCTGTTGGCATATCTTGAGTGGATAAGGCTTCTTTAATTTCATCCAGCTCTTCCTGCCCTATTATACAAAATCCATCGTCAAGTGCATCCATCTACAAAATAGACAGAATACATTTTCTGTGTGAATGAATCAATCCGTGTTTCTTTTGTGCTGTTATTATCATGATTACTATTTTGGCTGTCAATAAATGTATATTCATTAAAATGTAAAGAAATTTAAAATACAAATGTGACATTCTTACCTTTACAACCTCTCGCTCAGAAGTTTCTCAGTCTGCTTTCTACTCAAGACAGAAACATTCAGTGATTCATATGAACTGAGTTAGTAAGTTAGCAAAATCCAACCACATCATGCACACAGGAGGCAACATTTATGAGTGCACTCTGAAACCAGACGTTTTGTACATTATTAACCTATATAAAAGGCACTTAGATTACAGGTGACTTATGTTAAACTTCCTTATCTAGTGATGGACGTGTTCAAATCACGTCTTTGAATGGCTTGAACCTTTTATTGGTTATCTATATGGACAATATGCGTCTTTATTCGGTCTGTACCAAACTGACTTCGTGAAAGTCATGTGACTGAGAAAAAGTGTATGAACAAAAGTTTTATGTGCATTCAAAAGCAGAAATAGTCATTCAGTCAATTTATATAATGACTTTATATAATAATGTATGCATCAATACAGTAATAATGTAAAGCCTGCCTAGCATTTTCAGTAAAACCAAATGAAGAACAAATGCATTACGCGATGCTATTTGTTTCTTCTGCAACCTTATACAAAACTTTTTGTGCACAAGAAAAGCATAACCACAGTTTACAATAGCTTGATTCAATATGAAATCACGTTTACAATTAAATCATCTTTCTTACCGAGTTAGAGAAAGTCTACAGCAAGTTGATAACGCAAAACTTTCTGGAGAGAAACTACTGGACAGCCGGATGGGATCGTCCTCATACTTTCACTTTCGTCTGTGTGAATGACCATAATAACAAGAGTCAGAGGCAAATAAACATACTGAGGGCAATGTCGGGTCATTTATTAACATCTGTTTGATCAAATAGCTTGAATAGTAGTCAGATATAACAACAGAGCACTGATGCTGGACCTGTTATACAACTAATTGCTATTTATTGCTCAGGCGAAGCTGTAGGAAGGATTGAAAGCGTCTTAAATGGCGCACAAGCCCAAGTTTGCAGTTCATCTCAAGTGGAAAAACATTTTCTTCAGTAAATTGTTTTGAAATGGTTATGAAGATTACATGCAATTAATAGTATAGTAAATCCTGTCTGTTTTGAATGGCTGAAAATGTGCATTTAATGATTAAAATCATAACACATCTTATTGTTTACTGATTTCACTACCAAACGTTATATACATTAAATAAACCTTGACTTTTTTTAAAACAAAAAGGAAGAATTAAATGTTTAAAGCAACCAAAGGTTGTAGAGAAAACGAATATGCACAACTATTCCACTAGATGTCGCTGTCACATTACTATACACATAAATGGCCTCAGTCATGTATATGCTGAATTGTTTTGCATTTTAGGTTATGGTTTGTTTATGACTCCATAAGTCTATGATATATTGTTTTGAGTTGCATTTTAGATCTTTTATTCTGCTTTCCTTTTGGATAACTGAGGCTCTGTCTCTCTCTGTGGGCTCAGGTGGTGTTTTCTACATTTACAGCAAAGATGACACAGTGAACTTTACTTAAAAGCTTCTGTTAAATGTAGCATCTTTCAATAAATTATTGTAAGAAAAGAGAAATGGGGTCATGGCCCGTAACGGCCCACTTTTAAAGGCTATCAAACTGAGCAGATGCGACTCTTTTATGATAAGATGAAGAGTGTAGTGTCTTCATCAACGTCTCCTTATTTTTCACGGAAAATGATGCTCCTGTATGGTCACTGACTTCCGTCCTGCTGTGATGTTTTCAGTGAGAAGAACACGGAGAAATAAGGGGCAATTGTAATCAGTGTAGCTGTGTCGGCTCCTGCCTTATCTATCGTTTCAGTGTGCTGAACCTCTACCCTTCCATTGCTCAACTCTGCAGTTCACATGGGTGTGTGTTCATGTTTCACTCTACACTTTTATAAGCTTTATTTTGAACCCTATGGTAGACTTTGTTTTCTGGTGAGGGAGTGTTAGAGTGGAGGTTGGGAATAGATATCTTACTAAAACAACTTTGAAAGCCTATCATTCTCACTTACACGCACAAACACACACACACAGTTTTGTACACTGTGTTCCAGGAAAGACACGTCCAGCGCTGTAGAATGTTCTGTCCTGCCTCAGTGCTATTTCCCAACTCTCTGCACTGCGTTCTGCGAACGTAAGGGAACGTCTCCTTATCTTTCTATACACAGAGAGATAAGTTACACTATTTGAGGCTATGTACACAACATACAATACACGCAATGCATTTGAAAGTGGAACATAGTGTTTTATTATGTATTTACTATATATAGTGTATATATGCCCACAGATACATATATATATATATATATATATATATATATATATATATATATATATATATATATATATATATATATATATATATATATATATATATATATTATTAACAGGCACACACACGTATATATACATATATGCACACAATTACTCAGCATTCAAAAACACAAATATATGGAATTTATTCACCTAACACTTCATTAAGAACACATATACATGCACATCCTCATGTTGCTATACATACAGATTCAGACATATAAAGCAAAGCAGACCATTGAATTACACACACAGCCTGAGAGTTGCTCACCCTGTTCCAGTCTGATCATGTGAGCTTCAATGTGACGTTAGATAAACATTAATAATATGTTGTAACCGAACGATAAGCCATTGCGTTCATTTGACCATAGAGAGGCGCTATTGTGCCCCAAACTAAATGTTTCCTCACTGTAATAAAAACTGCATAAACTGCAAGTGCAACATGCATGCACCATAACTATAAGTCTGAAGCATGCTTTTCTTAAGTGCATGGACGTCAAATGTAGGAGTTATATAATCTGATGCAGTGGTCTGCAAAGGCCCTGGAGAAACAGGGAAATAACAGGCGATAACCCACTATCCTGTGCGTATGTGACACGGGTTCGACTGACGTGAGAGAGTTCATACAAGTCATGCACATTCGGCTGGTGATAACCTCCATCCACCTCTCCATGAGCTGGGAGGAAGGAACAGGAAACCTGTGAGAGCGCACCAGCTGAAAGCTTTGCTGGGAAAGCTCATGACGTCTAGGTGACATCCATCTATAAACAAAGATACTAACCCTCTTATTGTTGCTTGTTAATTGTATAACTGAAAGCTCCTTGAGTACATAAGACAAATTGTAAATGCTCAAAAGAGCGCAGGGCAGCTGTATGTTTGATATTTAGAAGAAAAACTTTTTTCTTTTTTAAGAATTATTTTTTTCTTTTTGAAGAATCACATTACTGGCCTGTTGAAAGAGCAGCAGTTCATTGTCTCATTCATTAATTCAATTAATTTAAGAGATAAACATCTAGTAAATCTTGTATTACTTACCAGTGAAACTTAAATATCTGTTAAGACAGACTCTAAAATAGAAAAAAGCTTAATGTAAATAAATAACAATATCACTGTGACAGCGTCTTGATAATCCATGAGTAAATATACTTCTTACAGTGGAGTTCATGATAAGTTATTTATGTCTTATGATAAAACAACAGCCAGAACTCCAGCAATGACTGGTCATAAATCCACATTGTGAAACTTCAAAGATGGAAAAATGTCACCAGCAAAAATTAGTCTTGGAGACCACAATACACGAAGGAATTTCCTGTTCTGGTGAAAATTAAATTCCTGAGCTGATTCTTGCACAAGTCTTTTTATGGAATCTTTCGTCTTCTTCAGCTGTGTTGTGAAATGACTTGCAGGTGTGAGAGAAAGTCTGTTGTGCTATTTTACAGTCCTGTCAGAAAAATGGTGATGGCATTCTTATGTTTCTTAGTAATCTATTCTTAAAGGGCCGTTTTAGCCAGATGGCAGGCAGGGTGGTGCAGTGTCCCCCTTTCACAAGCCAAGTCAAACAGCGGCCTCGGCTATAGCTCTCTCCGTTTCTGTGGGCCTCGCGCCTCGGGCACGAGAACAATGTGGGTTTGAAGCCTCCTAAGTTTCCCTCTGCCAGACACCAAGAGGAATGAGAGGAATTCAAAGTTATTAGAGAGAGAAAGATCATGTTCTGTGGATTAGCAGAACGGCTAAAAATACTTTGATCAGACTCGAAGTAGTCTTGTATCTTGGAGGAAACTCTGTATTCCACACATTTTTAAGCTTGTAAACTTTAGTGGAGGGAGAAGAATTTTGGAAAGTGATCAGACTGGTGCTGGGTGGCCAGAGAGCAGATAAAAACCTCTTTGTGTTTCAGCACACACTGATATGAGATTTTAAAATGCACCATGGTTAGCGTGGATTTGGTTGTGTCCAAGTCCTCCTGACTACTAATGTCTAATTAAAACTTGAAGAAAGGGATTAGACTATGCCCTAAAAGATTAGTCTGCTGATTAAAGGCAGTGATGCATGATCGCTTACCTTTTGATTGTAACCAGGACAGAATCTTTAAAAGTTAATCACCTTTCGGCTTAATTTTAGACGTGGCTAATCAAAAATCATTACGTTGTTTAAGTAGGCCTTTTGGACAGTTCTAGGGATCAAAACGTTGCATTAACATTATTCAAAGATTTTTGAATTCAATAACTTTTCAAAACATTCCACTAACAACATAAATTTGCATTTTTGATATACATGATATATAACGTTACAAAGACATTCTACTAATATTACTGCAAGAATGTTTTGATAACTTTTACAGGACGTTAGCCAACGTTCTGAGATCGTTCCCTGTTAGGTGGGGTTAGCATACTAGAATGAAATAATGTTGCAAAGAAATGTTCTGCTAAGTCATGGACAAAGTTCATAATAGTCTTTGAAACAGCTGTTGCCGGTCACACATGGTATGCTACATTCCATATAATCCATATGTGCTAACATACCTCAGTGCTTTATAGATACTGACACATATCCCTGCCGGCCACCGGCCATCCCAGATAACTGGAATAGCTCTGGTATTGCGCTGCCCTTCGTGGCTAACCAGTCTACGTAAAAGGGAAAAGAGAAAGTTAGAGTAGCGCAATGTTTTCCTGTCAACCCCTTAAACGTGGCTAATGTGTAATTTGTGTTTACAGGGGAGGTTAAGGCTGTGGCTCCCGTCTGTGGTAATTCTGAAAGACACTCACTTAAGGTTTGCCCTGATTCCCGAGGGGGAAAAAGAGAAACAGGGTACACAAGTGTACATGTGTATCCTCCAAACATTTGTCAAAAGTGACCAGTGGAATTTTTACGTAACACGACTTCCCGATGTTAGGAAATGAGCGTGTTTACATATGTGGTTAAAGCTGTTTTATTCAGGATTCTCAGAGGGAAATTTCAATTCAGAGAACGTTCAATGACCTTCATGCCAATTTTAACAATTTTACAACTCTTTTAGTAGGAACTGGCTTTTTTAGAGACCGTAACATTGACCAATGTTACTGGCCAAAGTGAAAAAAAAGTGTGTGTGAGGGTGTGTGTGTGTGTACGTATATGCATATATACCACTACAAACTTCTGTAAAGGTTCAAATAACCCTGAGTATATTAGGCATCAGCTGTACCAGACGGATGAAATATTATCTCTGTCTGAACAATGTTGAGTGTCATCTGTTTCTAAAAATCTAGCTAGCAACATTCCCAGAATATTGGCGGCTAAGTTCTAAGTTATCAAAAAAGTTCTTGCACTAACGTTAGTGTTACGCATAACATTTATGTTATATATCATAACAAAAAAGCTATTCTTAAACTGCTACTGGAACGTTTTTAAAACGATACAGAATTAAAATATGTTTGAATAACGTTCTTTTAGCAAAGCAATAACATTAAAACCGGATGCTTTGAACATCCCTAGAACTGTCCAAAATAACATTTTTTGTGTTTTTGTTACTTAATGAAAACGTTAGGGAAATGTTCTTATAACCTGAAATTGTTTGCTGGGGAGAAACGTCTAACCACTTCTTCTGGAATTCAGAGGTGTGTTCCTCCAGGTTTGGCAGAGGGACATATTTCCTGAGATGACTGTGTGATCCCAAGCAGCCTCTCACACTGGTCCTGTCAACATCTGGATTTGCTCCTGGAGTTACTGTCCTTTTGTCAGATGTGTGAAGCTGCAGGTTCTAGCAGCGCTGAGCGCCTCAAATTACGAATTTCGGATTATGTAACAAATTGAAAGAGAAAGCAGATGTTTAGAAGATGTAACCTGACACAGCAATATCATAAATCATCAACTGTGCTAAAGGTCTCATGTACTTTAATACATGGACAGAAGGTACAGGTGGTGGGAATGTGGTTGGGAATTTCAGGTCAAAGCGAGGAGAATATTACTCACATTGAATATATGCTATCTAGAGACCTGCAGCGCATTTGCAAGATAAGCTTGCAACGTAACACAGGGAATTCAATCTAATTGAAATTCATTGTACAGGTAGTTGTTCTGTAGGACCTAAAATATTTTAAAATTCTGTAACCTTTTCAAAACGTTCCACTAACTAAAGAATAACATTTTTGGATGTGATATATATAACATTTAAAAGCGTTCTTCTAACGCTACTGCAAGAACGTTTTGGATACTTTGAGGGAACATTCAGAGAACATTTGCCAATGTTCAGAGAACATTCCGTGTTAGCTGGCAATTGGCTTATGGTATAAAACGTTTTCTGCCCATGCTGGGCAATCAGTGCTATCTCAATCAGGGTATCTCATTCATACACATTATACTCCTGAGAGTGGGCACCCTTGGACAGGTTACCCTCTCCAGACTTTCAGCACACCAACTAACAATACCTGCCTTGACGGAAAGGGTTAATGTGGGCGGGTCTAACCCAGGGGGCGTGTCTAACCCAGGGGGCGTGTCTTGTGCGAAGGGGGCGTGGCTGAAGAGTTGCTCACCCTCGTGTGCTGAAGCAGTCAGCTGAGCTCGACTTGCGCGGACGCAAACTTAACACAGATCACAGTTCAGTTACATATCCTCCCGTTGCTTTCCCGTTCGTCGTTTCTCTCGCCCAGAATAGCGCTTTAAAGGTGAGTATTACACCCTCGTACATGACTTGAATGGAGCGTATGGTTGGTGAGCCCACCATAGTTTGTGATGGGGAGATTTGGGGACGTTTTGCGCGTATCGTTTCATTGTCGGATAATTGAGAAGAAGCTGGGCTGTTCCACCACTGACCCGAACTGAGGTGATCTGACTCTTTATGCATGAGATAAAGCGGATTTAAGTTTGTATAGACGAAGTCTGTGGCGATCACAGGGTCGGATCTGCAGCTAACATGCACCGGTTGCGCTTTGCGCATGCATGTTTACAGACCTCTTTGTGTTTGTGTGTTTTAGCTGGCGCTGAGACCGTGCTTACTGTAAAGTTAACGTTGTAAAGTTAGACCGGTTCCAGCTGTAAAGTTAGACCGGTTCCAGCTGTAAAGTTAGACCCGGTTCCAGCTGTAAAGTTAGACTGGTTCCCGGTTCCAGCTGTAAAGTTAGACCGGTTCCAGCTGTAAAGTTAGACCGGTTCTTGGTTCCATCTGTAAAGTTAGACCGGTTCTTGGTTCCATCTGTAAAGTTAGATCGGTTCCTGGTTCCATCTGTAAAGTTAGACTGGTTCCTGGTTCCAGCTGTAAAGTTAGACAGGTTCCATCTGTAAAGTTAGACCAGTTCCAGCTGAAGTTGGTTCCATCTGTAAAGTTAGACCGGTTCCTGGTTCCATCTGTAAAGTTAGACTGGTTCCTGGTTCCAGCTGTAAAGTTAGACCAGTTCCAGCTGTAAAGTTAGACCGGTTCTAAGTTCTCAGCAGAGAGAGTGTTGAATGAGTTTGCTCTGTAGTGCGGTGATATTGAACTGCAACATAATCCTACATTATGGGATTGTGCAAATGTCTAATCTGCATGTGCCACAAATGCAAATAAGCTGTAATTTCTCTTTTTAAGCCATTGTTATGTAATATTGTTGCACTGGAACTTTATCTGTCTCTCACACACACATTATAACAGAAACTGTATGTGTTTTCTTTTGTCCGAACAGGAAGGGAAGTTGTTTAGTTGTTAACTAACAATAGACTGGCCAAGTGCTTGGGTTGGATTTTAAAAGGCATGTTCAGACACACACGTATGAGTTCTGTCATTCCCTCTCTCTCTATCTCACACACACACACATCATAACTAGAAATGTGTGGGTTTTATTTGGCAGAGATTGTACAGAAGGCAATGAAGCAAGTCGACAACTCTAAATTGCCTCCTCAGGGCCAGAGAGTTCAAATGAATGTCATATCAATTCACAACTGAATATACCTAGTACACAATAAGTGAAGAATTAGGTAAAGCTTGATAACATCAAACACACATTCTGGTCCAGATAGCACAGATGGTGTCAACGCACCATGTTCCACTTATCCGCATCATATTTTTCTTCAGATCAATCTGACATCATAGATCAGGTGGCTGGATAAGAGTGTTTGTATTGGGTTGTTATATAAACTGAAATCTGGTGTCTGAGATGTATCACAAAGGTTATGTCAAAGTTCACACTGAAAGCGATTTGCAGTGACCAGAAATCATTTGTTTTCAGTGTAATTTGGAGGTTTGAATCGATGTGTGTTATTGTTGGCTATGTGACAAAGTTGAGCAGAGTTCATCTTTAAAGCTGCAATCTGTAGCTTTTACCTCTCTACCGCCATCCCTGTTTAAAACAAAATTGCAGGGTACTTGTGGATGACAAGTTACATGCTAAACAACTCTAAGCAAGTTACAAACCCTGAAGCATCTACAGTACCTGACCATGCAATATAGTATTGCATGGTCAATACTATATTGAGAGTTCAATCCAGAACTCTCTCGAGCACCTTTCTCGCTCTCTAACATTACAAAATACAATTCCGTAAACTTTGTTTCACTGTTTTTACTTTATCTGACTGCGTTGCTTCAATTTTAAAAGCACTGCATGTAAGTGTTCGTCCTAAAAATAAACAAATTAGCATGCACACTACAGTCCTGTAAAACAGCATTTAGAATGCTGAAATGAGAGAGAGAGAGAGAGAGAGAGAGAGAGAGAGATGAGGTTTAAGAGTAATTTACACACTATTATTAGCTTTGGCCATGCAGAGTCTTGGGAGGGGGGGGGAGAGAATAAGAAAGTGCAAAAGTTTTGACCGGGAGAGTTCTGTTACATGTGCTCCTAATTTAAGCATTGGTGACTGATCCATGCTCATTGTGTTTGTTTTGGTCCGAATTGCTGAAGTCTATGCAAGTGGTTTAGGTTGGTCTAAAGGCAGTATATTTAGAGCGGGAGTATGCAGAAACTACACATGAACTGTCATAATCTATCAGTCTCGGAGAGATAGTCAATGGGAAGTTGTGTCTATCTGTCTTGAAACACTTGCTCCAGTGTCTCCACTTTGATTTATTTAATTCTCTTTAGTTTGTGTGTGGTCACATGGGTGGTCCATGTTAGATACATTTTGACCTGAATTTGCAATCTTGGAACACACACACATCCAGCTGGTTCTGACAGACCGTCGCAGGGCGGTGACTTTTGATCTCCTCCATACCACTTCTGGTTTCCAAAGATCTTCTGTGCAATCTGAGATAGCACAATGGCCCACTCATCATCATCGTCCGCCGCTTTCTGCTGCTCAGTGTTGAGAGTGCTCACTTTTGGTTTCAACTTTAGCATCGTAGCGTTTTCTCATTTTAAATACAAGCACAACTTTTTGTTATTCCTTTAGCTCAGTTGGGTGTGACTGTAGCTCAGTTGCTAGAGAAGTGCGTTAGCTGTGCAAAGGTTGTTGGTTCGATTTCCAGGGGAACACACCAACTGATAAAATGTAGTTTAAATGCACTGTAAGTCTTTGGATAATAGACTTCGGATAAAAGCATCTGCCAAATGCATAAATGCAAATACAAACTTTCTGTTGATTAGCTCAAACTGTTGTATCTACTTTGAGTCAACTCATGATATCCCTCAAGCTCTGATCACCTCAATCCCCCCAACAGGCATGAAATGTTATTATAAATGTACAAAACCAGCATGCATGTTAGCTCCCATAACTTAACATGTAAGATTTGGCCTTGTCCTCTGGTAGCGTTCCCTCAAGAACCTGATTTGGGTGGAGTGGGAGTCTCTGGAAATCTAGGAAGGTTCTAGGAATTTCTGCCTATCAGGTTGAATTGTTGGAAGATCCTACAGGGTGTTGACTTGGATATGTTGTTGTTAAAGTGCTTTCTCACTTAGAAATAGTTATTTTGCATGCCTGTAGCATCCAGTAGAGTTTTATTATTGAATTCTTGGCGGATCTCTATTATGATCTTAAGTAGACATGACAGCAGTGGTGTTTTATCATACAATAAAGCATGTTTTATTGAACTTTGATAGATTTACATTGCAATTCAGAGTCAATCCTGATTCAGTTTTAGAGTTTCTTTATTTTAGTGATGTATTTTAAGATAAGTCACTGAAGTTTTCTACCCATGATAATTATTGGAACCTGAAGTGATCACATAATGTACAGAAAGAAATATTAAATTTGTTGCCTTGTATAGTTTTATCTGGAGTAGCACTTGTTGGGTTTGCATAAAAGACAAGTAGCACTGCTATATAGCTAAAATGACGTGCATGTTCTTTCTAGGCAGATACCATCTACGTAGATGTTGCAGCCACCAAATTCTACACATGTATACCACTTGTCACGCCATTATATTGAACAGCCCAGTGGTGACCTTGTATAGATCGGAGGTTTAGATGTAAAGCAAGTCTGTTCAACTCTGTTACTGGACTGCTAGTGTCCTGTAGAGTTTAGCTACCTGAACAAGCTAATAAAAGTTTTCAGGATTACTTGAGAATTACAGGCTGGTGTTTTCGAGCTAAAATCAGGACAGTACCCCTCCAAGACTGGAGAGGAATCGCTCTGGCTTAAAGGTGCAATTCAAAGTAGAATTTAAAAGCAATATAGCAAAAGTAGAATACAACATGGACTACTTTTGTGACACTTTTACAGTGCTGTTGAGTCCATTATAAAGCTTGAAATCTCCAGTTCCTCTCCTTTGCAGTTTCATGGAAAACAGAGGCCGATAGATTATTAAATATTTCCTTGGGGAGAAAGAAAATCATATGGGTTTGGATTTGCATGAATGTGAGTAAAGGAAGACAGAATTTTCATTTTTTGGGTGAAGTAATCCTTTTACTGGATAAGGGCTCCTGGCAGTTCCCAGAAAGCATACTTTCCCCCAGCATCAGTTTCACCGTGTTTAAAAAGACCACAGTTTGATGTGTTCAATTCAATGGACGCGTTCAAACTCACAAAGTTCAAGATACCTTCATATCTGTTGACCATGTGACCTATAATACCCATAATTTCAGTTCTTTCTTTAAGGGATTTTTCAGCCAGTGACAGTGGTGGTGGCAACTCTTGACACAAGAAGAGAAAAGAGGTTTCAGAGAGTTTGTCCTGTTCCAAAACTCTTTCTGTTTGGGAGAAAAGAGGAGCACTTGACTTGTGTTTAGAGTTATACTCAAGGGAGGTAGGGACACTGTTGGAATGGTCACCTAGGCCTTGAAATTCCTGAGAGGCAATAGTGGGATCCATCCACCCTCGTAATTTTGCCTGCCTGATAAAACTGAAGTGCGTGATCTAGCATTTCATCCGTTTCTAGTCAGTGACGGTTCTTCATAACATTGTTTGTGTTGCTCTGCACATTTCTTATAGCGTTTGTCACTTGTTCTATACAAACGGTTTCTTGTCGGTTCTTGTACAGAGCGCTACCCAAAACACTGGTGGACCAAATCGGTATGTGGCAGCTTTATATAGTGTCTGATATCTTAACAATAACAGGTTGGATTATGTAATCGAAGCAATACAGCCCCTGTCGATCAGCACCTGCAGCGGTGGGAGGTGAAGTTAAACGAACTGGAGACACTTGAACTTAGAAACCCCATTTTTCATTGGATTTCAATATTCTGTTTTGATCTTTCTTTTTCTTTAAACCAGTAACTTTAAAAACATCGAGGCAGGTGTGGAAAGTGGATTTGTCAGGAATCTGGACTTCACGCTTTCAAACCTCAACCGATTTTACAAGTTGCTTCAGTAGTTGTTGTTAATAAAATTTCTTCATTGCCGTGGTCAGCCAGAAACATGGTTTTTAGTTGATAATGTGCTTTGTTCAGTCTTCGTTCATTTATTTGAAATACCCATCAAATTACTTGACTGAGAGTTTTCTGCTCTGTGTAGATATATTTCATATTGAATCAGGAAGTTTTCCTGGGACATATCATGGGGCTTGACCCTTTTTTAAGTAACCAATACTTAACATTAGTTAAGTATTGGTTACAGTTAAGATTTGGTTACATCACAGCCATTAACTGTGATTGGTCACCGGCTGGTCAGAGGCAGGGGGAGGGATATACTAGAGAGAGTTTTATTGGACAAAAATCTGTGAAGTGCAGCATGAGTCATCAATATATTTGGTTTCCAGAATTGGGGGAAATAAATAAAAATTAGTTTTTCAGTGTTAACAATTGAAAACGTTAATGTCTCCAAATTATTTTGTCAACATAGTATACAGATCATAGAGATACACTCAATAGATGTATGTAGCACATATGGATGGCCTCAAAGCTAACACACATAGATTAAAAACCATGAAATTCTTATTTTGACTTTTGGGTTTTGAGGCCATGCAGGACTTCTGCTCCAGCTCCGCCCACTCTGGAAACTTCATGCACCTGATTGAACCTTCTCCGCTGGCCTAATGGAGACAACCTAAGCGTGTGGTCTCAGTCATCAGCCAGCGCCAATGTGTGTCGCTTTTCTTTTCTTCAGCATAATGAGCTTGTCCATTGATGCGTAGCAGGCATGAACAGTCTTTCAATGCTGGATGTTAATTTGAGGTTTTGGAGGAGCGCCCATGCCTTTCAGGTTGAGCCTTTGGGCCAGCTTTCAGAACCACACGTTTGGGTTTATTACTCCTCAGTTTGGACTTCTACGGTGTTATGGAACCCTGTCGAGAAGTACTCGGGTTCAGGGCTTAAGTTACACTTCCAAGCATGTGAGATCAAAATGTTCCAGGATGGAAACCAAAACATTTTTCCTCTGTGGCTCTCCTGTTCTACTTCATCTTCATTTTTGTGTTGCTCCTTTCCGATCGTTCTTGTTGTTGCTTGACCTGTAGCTCACTTTTTAAGCTTGCCCCAACACAGCCCTCATGTCCCAACCCTCTCGCTCAAGAGAAGATCAGTCTGAAATTCTGCAGTGCTATTTTAGGTGTTGGATTCTATCGTGTAGCATGCAGTGTCAAACGCACCGTCAGTGCTACGGTGGACGAATATTACAGTCACAAACTGTCGGTGTGTGTTAATGTATGTCTGTGTCACCACCTGATGAAGGCTGACCTGTTTAGTAAATCTGTGGTGGTATGTACGTGGTAGAATTTCTAGTTGCTTTTCATGGGTGAAGAAAACAACTTGATGTGTTGTTGTGTACTAATAAATGATCCCACCTGAGATGAAATGAAATTAAAAAGATTTGTAGCTTTGTAATGAGTTTCTGTTAGCTTTGAAGCTGTTGATATTCTCATGTACTTGTAAATGTTGACAAAATTAACTTATTAAATTAAGCCTCCAGTATTTCTCTTCTGGGAAAACATGCTAAAAATATTAATGATGACTCATGTTGCACTAAACAGAATTTTGTCCAATCAAATGCTCTGTAGAATGGCCATGTCCCTCCCCCAATACCACTTGCAACCAACTAGCAAGTAACAAATTGTGGGTCATGACTGTGATGTAAAAGACCAGCATATTCAGTATGCCCTGTCCTAACTTTTGTTTTAATAGGGAATCTTTCAGCACAGGATAGAAAACTCCTATCAAGCGATTCCATGCGATCTATAACAGAATCTCTCTCTTTGTCTCTCTCTCTTTCTCTGTCAGACTGCCGTACAGTAGTTTGGAGGTGAATGTGACAGCTCAAAGCATCTGCAGTAACTCAGAGTATGGCATTAGCTGGATGCCCAGACTATTTCCTCCACCATCCAAATTACCAGGTAAACTCTGTCTAAAAACTGTGTTTTTGCCATTGGTTGTGTCCTAGCAGAGTAACTACAGCTGTAGTTCTTAACATTAACAATGCACATGCTCCACTAACGTTTGATAAGTGTGTGTCGTAAGATATAATTGTGTTTGTGCTGTGTTGTTTAAAATGCTTTGTTTGATATTTTGTTATATGATGAAAAGACATTTCTACATGGAGTGTGTCTTAGGAGCCTGTATACTCTGGGGCCACTGTACGTACAACCCATACCCTTCATAACACACGTAAGGCGATTCGTCGCTCTAGCATCGCTTCCCAAGGGTTCTGTGGCATGTCCGCATGCCTTTCGTTGCCATGACGTTGCCATGGTGCCACACAGCTGACATGCAAAGTGGCGGCTGTTGCTATTTATACCCTCGCTGCACAGTCAGCCCTCTCTCTATCTTTGACAGTCTTCTTGCTCTCTTTCTCTCTCTAATCATTCCTTTCATTTAACCTCTTGAACGACCCATCCCTTCACAAGCTATTCCTTTATTATTATTACCGAACTTTTCTTTCGGCCCCTCCTCCTTCTTGCTTGACCTAGCCTACAACACCCCCCCCCTCGGGTTGCCTATACAACTGAATGGTGCTTGTGAACGTGGCAGGACTTTAGTGTACACAGTGAAGGCAGGGGTGCGAGCTGCCCTCTGTGGGCGTGTATTTCTCTGCAGGGGGTTTCTCTGAACCTCAGGCACTTGGCCTAAATCTTCCCAAGTGGCGGGGGAGGAACACAGCCCAAATATCCACTTTAAGTACACACAACACAGTCACCCTGACTTGCCCTGTGGTTCGGCTCCTCTTATTTCTTAAGCATTAAAGGGGACATGTTCTTTATTTTTTAATGCCTTTATTCTTAAAGTTTGAAAGAATGATGTTTTAGCAGATACAAGTATTTAATATTGCCAGTCATTTTCTTGTAAGGTTACGGACCAAAAATATTGATGAGTCACGATGCACTACCCAGAGTTTTGGCCAATCAAATGCTATGATACTGATAATGTCACTCCCCCTTTTACACCTGTATGTGTCTTTAAAAAAAAGCTTTTGGCTATTAAAAACACAGCAGAGCCCCCTCCGTATGTCCCACTCAAATGCCTCCACAGGACATAAAACTGCACTTGTGCTGTGTTTTTATGGGGTCTTTAAAGTTGCTAGCTGTAAAAACAGTTTATTTTAAACTTTAGCAGTAGCAGTATTTTAAACATCAAATGAAGTAGTCAGTTTTTTACAGCTTCTGTATGTAAATGGACTGTGTTATGAGTAAGAACAGTTTGAGTTGCTGAACGCTGAACAGGATCAAAAATTTCCTTTAGTTCTCTTTAATACTCTGTTTATATTTCACTGATCTTTTTTTGCATTGTCTTTTTCCTTGATTTTCTCTGCCTTCATTCCCGTTCGCTGCTTTTTCTTCACCACTTTTTCTTTCCACATTCATTTGTATTCCATCTTTTCTGGGAAGTATATCTTTTCGAGATCTTTTCGATAATCCTGCACGTTTCATTTTGTTGTTGGTTTGTGGCGTGCATTGTTCTTACTCTGACTTCAGTTATGGTCGGGGATGGGTTGCAAGTTTTAAGTTGCTTGTGTTGCGAATGAGGATTAGGGTCAGAGGTCAAATGGAGACTTGGAATAGTGTTTCAGGTTTATAGCAGGGGACAAAAAACTCCGGCTGGTAAGAGCCAAATGGGAAAGTTGAGCAGTTGGAAGGTGTGTGTGTGTTTTTGTTCGTCGGTGCATTTGTGTATGGCAGCAGCGCCTAGAATTGCCAAGTTTTAGCTTGAGAGGTCAAAGGCCAGCACCTAAATGGTTCAGCTTTCCAACCGGTCTTTGTCAATAGCCTGGGCTCTGTGCGGGTCACGTGACCCGCCTTTCTAGGAAATTCTGTGCTTTTGTTGCCCCACAGAATCAGCTGGAGACCATCCAAGTGAAACACACACACACACACACACACACACACACACACACACACACACACACACACACATACACACACACACAACACACACATACACACACACACACCCTCCCGCATTCCTCGATCATCCTCTACTGCTGCGTCCCACTTTTGTGCTTCCCTTTAGAACCTTTCTCACTCCGTTAAAGTTCAAGAAAACGATTCCGGTGCAAGTTAAACAATCGAAATCCATTAAATGGGCGAATATAAGCCAAACTCTTTCTGTTGGACTTTTCTGTGTCTTTTACGGCGCGCAAGATTAACAGTACACTGGCTAACGCATTAAAGAAGCTCTTTCTCAGAGCTATAAATTTCCGCCGCTGGTTTTTATAGATGTTTTCTCTTTTCGGAGAGACGCTTTGGCTTTGCAGCAGTGTGAGGGGAGCAACAGAGAGAAGAAAGGCTGAGAGCAGAGCATAAGGGACCTCTGGCAGAGGATAGTTCCTGGAAACTCTGCTTCCATGTTCTTGGGTTTCCTAGAAAACTGGAAATTGAAAATGTGGCTTTATTTTTATTATTTTTTCTTGGACTTACTCTCTAAGCTTTATGCATTCTGCTTTGAATTATATGGTGTGAGATTCTGTGTGTGTGTGTGTGTGAGAAGATGAAAAATGGTGCTGTATGTATAGTTTCCTTATTTGGTCTTGGTGCAGTTTGGTTGCATTGGAAAAGATGTGTGCAACTTTACGGTTTGCATCTGTGCACACATATTGCGGTAGAAATAATGCAATGTTGTCGCATAGTGAATGACTATTCACACATGCAATATACCCACAGCTGCACATATTTCCTATCTGAATCTTTCTGACCACTTTGCTTTTTTCTGTTCAGGACAATGTTGACCGCACCCCTTCTCACAGACCGTCCAATCTCATTGGCTCACGCTTCCAGCAGTCATCCAATCCGAATTCTCCTAATCACCCAGGTGGGTTGTTAATAGGTCAATGGGAAATTTACATAAATGTACATTTAAAACCGGACATGATTGTATCGCAACACCTTCCTTTATTCATTCATTATTGCTTATCTTTGCAACTGCACCTTGTTTCCATCCAGCTGTTTTATTTTGTATGAAAACATTAAACTTTTGCAGGCTACAATGCAGTGGTTACCCTCAGTGGTTGTGTCTGCGTGGTCGCATGTGTGTAGCAGGTCACCGGGTTCTGTAAGGTCGCGGAGGTTACTGGAGTCGTCTTGTAGCTGCAGTTATATATCCTCCGTGGGCTGTGCAAGCCAGGGCCTTCCCCGAATCGCTAACCGTTTCATAGCTGTGAGCAAGACTGTTGGCCGCAGATCTTGTGTGTGTCTTTTGTGTGTGTGTGTGTCTAGCTCTGCTTTCCAGATGCTGTCTTGCTTTAATGTGTCACTACCCTGAAGCATATAGATTTTTCAGAAAGCCAAGAAGACTTTGTGTGCAGGCATGTATACACTGCGGGCCGGCCACATTGGTCAGAGTTGTCAGAAGTACTGACATTGATATATATGCACACACATACACACACACACACACACACACACGTTTCCTCAGCTAAATGAGGCCATACCATAAACTTGCATTGTTTTTATAACTCATTGTTTTAAAAGCTTATTGTAATTACTGCAGACTAACCCCAAACCTACTCCTAAAAACACTTTGGAATAAAAATAAAAGAAAATATGTAGTTTTTCCTCTTTTTTTTAAATGAGAATGCTGCCATAAGTGGGATGTGTCATTTAGCTAACTTCCACAGACACATCTGTATATTTGTATGCTAAGTTAACACACACACAAGTGTGTAATGGTTTATATGCAGGACAGCACATACAGAACTCATGTCTGCCATGTATACACACACACTTTTGAGAATAGAAACATATATACAGGTTTGTCAGCTCTTGACATGTTTAACGATATTTGTGAGGACATTTTTTCAAATTTGGCACCCATTTGCATGTGCATGTGTGTGTACGTGTGTATGTGCACACCTGTGCTTACATGTTCGTGTTTGCGCTCTATAAGTTGAAGCTGTAGTCCTATGTGGTGACCTACATTCAGCACACACACAGTAACAGAGAGAGAGTGAAGAGTTGGGCACACGCTGTTGGACCATCTTCTAACACAAAGTTCCACCGCTGAGAAAAGAGCTGGAAGAGAAACTACAGGAAAGAGACACTGTGTCTGTATTAGCCTCTGAAGAGATCTCTGTATCCTCTTTTATTAATCCACTAACATGCTGTTACCAAGGACTCATTCTAGGTTTGGCAGGGAATATGAATCTGGAACTAACTGGGCCTTTATTGAACTGTTGTTCGTCATTAAGACAAGGGCTGAAGTTTATAATCGGGATAACATGTTTCTTCTTCAGTAAAAGCATAAGTCTGAATTAGGAAAGTGTGTGTTAACTTTTTATAGTGATGTTTTGCATCTTAAGTGATATGTCATGTGGTTTTGTAATACTGTACCTGGTACTTAAAGGGACTTGCAGGACTTCTGTGATACTACCAAAGTAACCACAGCCATGTCCAAAGACATCACCGTAATGCTGTGGTGCATGTCCAGAGTACCAGTAATATATACCAGAATACCATAGTAAGTGTTGACTTTACATACTGTACTATGCATACTGTTAACTTTACTATACTATACTAAGAGTTGACTTTATGTAGATTAAGGACTGTAATATGAGAGAACTTCAGTAGGTCTCAAGGTATATCTGAAAAACAGTCTGTCTGGCGCTGAGAGCAGTGGGCAGGAAGTTGCTCTTTAACACTGACTTACACACGTTCAACCTCTTGAAGATCCCATTGTTTTACGTTGCTATTCATCATGTATGTGAAATCATTCTGATGTTTCCTCTTCCTTTGTGCATGTTTGTGTTTTGAAAAGGTTTCTCAAGTCCTGTACAGCGCCCCGGTCACTCACCGAGCTCTCGCTGTACATACACAACCTCTTGCACATGGACGCGCACACACAGAAGTGTGTGGGTCTGGGCTATGTAAGGAATGTGCTGTTTGGTCACTGCTGGTATTCTAGAGGAAGTCCGAAGCAGAGCTTTGATTTAGACCTGTTCTGCTGTCAGCTCCTCTGCTTTACAAACGCTCTCATCTGCCCTGCTATACGTTTTAAACTTGGCTTTTAAACTTTTACTGCAGGGTAACAGTAGAAGAACTATATTCCTGCATTGGCAATTGGTGAAAGCATGTTGCTAGCAACAACAAGGTCATGTGTCGATTCTCGGCAAACACAACTGATAATGGTATGGCTTGAATATAGCAATCTGATCACAGAGCCCATACACATATATACACCTCTTTCCAAGGATTTCATGAGAAATTCCTTCAGACGTTTGCTAGCTCTGGTTAAATGCTAGGTCTTTAATGTGCAAATGTTTTATTTGCATAATAAAATGCGAGGAGCAGGGATTGGCCTAAGATTTCAAGGCGTTCTGGTCATTGAAAAAATTTGTAAAAAATTGACATGCCAAGCGTTAAAGCTGTCATGTTTGCTTTATTAAAAAGCCTGCGGTGTCAGCGTGTGTCTATTACAGCGAAATTTCCAAACCACCTGCTGTTTTTCCCGTAACGGAGAATCATGATGCGTTGTATGTCAAAGGAAGACTAATGGGATACATTTTGGAAGTGTTGACGAGTATTATATCGTGAGGTTATGAATTGGTTTGAGTCAGGTATAAGGGATCTGGCCAGAGCAGTTCTTGCAATTTTGATCCAAGGACTTGACCACTTCAATATGCTTTATAATACAATAAATTGATACTGCCACCTTGTGGCAGGTTGCTGTTAGTGGCACATTACTGCCATTTAGACCAAGGGTGTCCAATCCTGCTCCAATAACTCCACTGTCCTGCTGAGTTCAGCTGCAGCCCTAATCAAACACACCTGTCTGTAATTCTCAAATAAGACTGAGGATCGCTGGTTTAGGCGCATGATCAGGGTTAGAGCTTTTTTCAGGGTTTCTGATATCATTTTGGAGAAGTTTACAAGGCGTTTCTAAAATTCTGGGACACCACTGAATCATGGTCAGAGTCATAATCTCCAGACGGAGAACAAGTGGACACAGTAGTGAATCTTCTGTGACCGATCTGCCAAAATGTGTCCAATGGCTCAGCTTAAAATCATCCAGGAAGCCGCAGAGTGTCTTAAAAAAACTCCTCCAAAGAAATGTGGGCTGAGAGAGGAGCAATGTGGAAACCACTGCTAACCAAGAACATAAACGCTCATCTCTGATTTGCCAAAAAGCACCTGGCTGATCCCCAAGACTTTTGGAAGAATGTTCCATGAGTCAAAAATGGAGCAGTTTGGATGACATGCATCCTATTATATCTGGCATAAAGAGAAAAGAACATTCCAGGCTAAGACAGTCAAACATGGTGGTGGCAGTATGTCAGTGTGAGAACTGAGAATGCCAAAAAATGTTAAGAACCTGTACAAAACGGTTCTGCGGTGGTACTTTGGTACAGCCATGGTTTGACATGACAATGTTAAGGATACATTTTTGTGCCTTGTTATTCACATGGATCTGAATATCTCTTTCTTCTTTTGTGTTTCTCTTTGCTGTAGATGATGATGTAGACCTGGAGGCCCTGGTCAATGACATGGCCTCTCTTTCGTCCTACGACAGCCCATATGCAGCCTGCGGGGCCCTGCGTTCAGACTCCGCCCCCCTCAGTGAGCTCCATGGAAACAGAGTGGCCCCACTGCCACGGGCCCCTTATAATAAAGTGACCGTCCCCCACTCTCCTGCCCAAAAGCTCAGGAGATCTCAGCCAGTGCACATACAGGCTGTCAGGTAAAATGAATTCACTTAAAGCAGTGTTTCTCCTCATCCTGACACGTTTCTTTAGTAATGTAGAAAACCACTCTCGAATTGCTTAGTGAATGAGTAGTTTCTTGTTTAGAATCATGTAGCTCGGAATATAAAAAACAAATAGCTTTTATAATGTCCTGATTCTAAAATACTTTTGGGACAACTTCCAAAATTTGTACGAGCAGCGTTCCATTTGTTTTTTGCAGCGATAACAATCCCACAATGCCTTGCGATGATGCAAATAAGGAATAGTCAAATATAGTCCAAACACTTGATTATAAATACAGTTCATTCTGTTCATGAAACTGCTAGTTCTAATCAGCTGTTGTACAGCTCACCTCACCTTTCTGCAAGCTGTACGGCTCTGTCTTTCATCCGCTCCTCTGATCTCCATGACAGCAGGGTGTAGAGTCGCACACATACACACCGAGTTGGGTTCACTCAGAGGTTTCCATCACACACACAGTCTTGTTTCGTTCTGACTCGGCCGTGAACTCTATGCGGCACACCCCCTGCTACGCTTCGGTTTTTAAAAATTCCCTCAGTTATTCTCTCAGTTATTGTGGTCGCTCCAACTGAGCTGAAGCAGTCATGTTTTATTCCTGGTGCCATTGATGTAGATCAAAAGCGCAAAGACGAGTTTAGCTTCCGCAGGCTGTGTCTGTCTGCCGAATGCCGCGAGAGTTCATGAACTGATTCTCGGCTGCCTAAAATCTCTGGTTCATTCATGTATTCTGTAGTAGAATCCGTAATGTAGTTTTGAAAATTTCTTGTGGAGGTTTTCTGATTTATTTTTCATGAACTTATCACTTTGCAGCGCCCGAATCTCATTATTTTGGTAGAGATTTAACTTTAATTCCCTGCACGTTTTAATATTGATTAAAATACAGATTCAGGGGCACAGAATGGTTAATGAACCAATGAAATGAACTCGAAGAGAGGAGACGAAATTAACAGGATGGTCAGGTTAGACTTTATCATACTGTATGTTGACAAAGAAATATGTTTCTTGTTCTTAAAGGGATAGTTCATCCAAAAATGAAAATTCTTCCATCATTTACTCACCTTCATTCCAAACCTGTATGACTTCATTTGCCTCTGAGGAACACAAAAGAAGATATTTTGAAGTATGTTGGTAAACAAGCAACAGTGGCATCCATTGATTTCCATTGTATGGACACAAAACCACTCAGACATTTCTCAAAATACTAGCTTTTGTGTTGCACAGAAGATAAGTCATACAGGTTTGGAATGACATGAGGGTGAGTAAATGATGGAAACATTTTAATTTTTAGTGAGTTTTCCCTTTAAATAACCGTGAATGCAAGTTCAGTACAAAAATTCAAAACGTTGTTTCTTGTGTCACCTTTTATAGGCGTCTTCAGGAGGAAGAGTTGCTGGTTCGTCCTGCTTCTTTGCCAGCTATTCCGAACCCTTTCCCTGAACTCTGCAGCCCCTCAGGATCTCCCGTGTTGAGCCCTGGATCTCTGCCACAGCCATCAGAGTCTCATGTGAGAGATGAGCGCAGACACCGGGGCTCTGAGCCCTGTAGCTGTTATCTGTCACACACACACGAGATGTTACATGAGTGATTTATTGCGGGTGTTAGACTTGAACTTCATTTCTTAGTTTCAGTTCGTCCGTATCAGCGTCAATCTGTTCTCACGTACGTTTTTAAAAAAGCTGACAGGGTCGGAGTGTACTTCAGCTAAAACAATCTGCGTGAGGGGAAAGAAACTTGAACGATTAACAAAATAAATGTTGTTTGGACAGCGTGACGGAACGTTTTTCTGTCTATGCATGTTTCTAGATTTGTTAGACTGTATAGAAAACTCTCGTCCTAACCTGCATTGGAAAAATGCATTGCGGACAGATGTGCTTCGAAACTTTGCAAGCTTCCTGTGTAGGCAACATTTTAAGACGTCAGAGGAGGCTTGAGTGAAGGCTGTGCTGTGTTTGTATTGGCACAGTTTAAGGCAGGGTGCATGAATGCTTCACAGGTAAGTCAATCCCATAATGCATTGCTATGAAAAATTTGTTGAGGGGAATGTTGATTAAGCATACATAATTTTAAGGCAGGGTACATTATTTTTTTGTACAGAAAACATTTTTCGTTATGCAGGTTTGTTATACTCTTCATATCCCGGTAGCAGGAGTAAGTGGTTTGAATATATTTATATATATTATATTTAATAATATAAATATATATTTTCTGTGGAAGGCCTTGGATCATAAAATGTCCATCCAGTCATTGTATTTGGTCCGAATGCAGTGATAGGATGTCCCGTTTTGTCCTAACTATGTATAAGTTCATGTGTTGAAGGCTTTGTAAGCACTTTGAAAGGAGGTAGGAGTTTCATGCTTTCAAAGCCAAGTTGCCATTGCTAGCCTCTCCGAAATTGCCTACCCTACCTTTAATACTGACAGAAGCTAATCATTTCAGACTTAAAAGACAGCACACAGGAAAGCTTCAGGTTGTCATCTCATCATTACAGTATGTCTAGCAAGTGTTAAGGGTTGCATGTGAAGAGCACGGCTTGTGTGGCACGTGTGAGTGATGGTTTAGAAAATTGATGTCCATGAAGAACATTTCACATCAGTCATTTACGAGGGTTCATTTTGACTAGAATGCTGCTTTACAAGGTAGCCACCCATGTAGACAGTATATAGAAGCGGACTAGGTTACGAAATCAAACTGACTAGTCAAAACAAAGCTTGTCACATTGTGGTAGCACTGCAGAGAACGTTTCCTCATTAATCTCTTAAACTTACAGGCCCAGCCAGATGGAGCGTTTGTAAAGTTGTATGTGTAAAGTGTGTGCTATTGTTAGACAACACCATGCAATTGCCCTTTTGAGAGAGCTGCTGTACGTATGTGTGCATTTGTAAACAATTCCAAGATCCTGAACGGAAAAGTGTCAATCTCCTTTCTGACCCGCCTCGTCGTATCTTTCCTCAACATCCTCCAAACGGAGACTCTCTTTTCCTGGAGATGAGAGTTGCTTTCCTTTCACACGGTGCTTGTCTTTCCACTTGGGTTTGTGTGCGAGTATGTATGGATGTGTGTGTTTGTCCGAACCTGTGCCAGCAGTCTCTGCCCTTCCTTCCTCCCTTTCTGTCCTTTCCCACAATGCTCTGCCTTAAGGTTCACTACCAAAAAAGAGAAAAACTTTATTTATACGCATTGGCGTGTGCAAACACTTTAGATGTTTTGCAAGTTCTGTTTTTATATCTTAACTGTGAGTGACCTTACCTCGGGTGGGATGAAATCTTGTGATGTTCTGTACACGGTGTTGTTTTTTTGTTTTGGCGCTATTTCTGTCTTCTCCTGTGAATGCAATCATTTGATTGCTGAACGTACCCTCAGGATAGTCTGTCTGTTTCTTCTTTAGTCTCTTTCTTTCTTTTCTCTTTCTTTCTAGCTGTACCCCACAGGCCTGTCAGCAGTACGTTTTGGGTTCATTTAGTTGAACTGGTACAATGTTGTGTCACATTGCACAATCAGTGCCAGGGTCATGGGTTTGATTCCTAGGTTGTACACGTACAGACCCAAAGTCACTTTGAATGTTTGCTAAATAAACAAGTCTTTTCTTCCACAATAAATACAGACATAATAGGATACTGTACAGACTACCATAACCTTGTCCAAGTCCCACAGTTTAGCTCATTAAAAGGAACACAAAACATAAAACAATACGAACATCAGAGAAGATCTTTGAATGAACACAAGACCGTTGAGTCATTTTATCGTGGGCAACAAGAGACCTCGCTTCAAAGATCTGGCAAAAGTTGGATCCTTTGAACCGACGTACAACTGGACAAGATTCCACAACTTGACTAGAGGTCAGAGGAATATTTTGAACTACTTGGAATTGTTTGCAAACATGGTCTTCCTTCCCTTGTGTGCGTTTGCCCTTGAGTGACTGCAGAACATCAGAAAACAGGAAAGCAGGAAGTGACGTCGGTTGTGAGTTAAACTCAAGGCAGTCTGCGGAGGTGTGAAATCCGCTATCAAGAACTTATGGGACATCCTGACCGCGTGAGTTTGGCTCCCACAATTAGCTGCTTCTCGGAGAACAAAATGTTGTTGTGTGGGTACTTCAAAGCAGACCACAGCTTTGCTTAAGAAATGTTATTTTTAGTGTACATATAATTTTTATCACAAAACGGATGTTGTGAACGGATCCTAAATTGGAGATTTTGATGTTTGTCAGCTTTCACACAATGACTCATGACTTTGTAGTAACGATACACAGATTTGTGCAGCTTATGTGATAATTAGGAACATTTATGGCCTTGGTTCATGCTTTTGTTCCCAAAAGTTCTGAATGCATTGATGTCAGTTATATTTGTTTTAAGAGTGTTTAAAGGTCACACTTCCAGTAAGTGGCTGCAGATGGTTAAAAATATCAGCTACAGACACCTCCAGATCTAACAGCCACATGATCTATAACTTTATTATATTGACAGCAGCCACTGAGTCAGCAGGCACGGCTTACATTAAAAGACACATGCTTAGATTATGTTGTTTTCACTGTATTGTTTGTCTTTCAACAGTTCTCTCTCTATTTAAAGGGATAGTTCACCCAAAATGAAAAATTCGACTATTATTTACTCGCCCTTATGTCATTCCAAACCTGTTTGACTTTTTGGCTTCTGAAGAACACAAAAGAAGGTTTTTGTGATGTACGCTGGTAACCAAACAACAGTGACTTCCATTGTATAGACACAAAACCCAATAAGACATTTCTCAAAATATCTCAAAATATCTTTCTAGCATCAGAATATGATTTTCACTTGTAAATGTAGCTTTGTAGACTCGGCTTGTTGGTTCTTAAGACAAAATGTTTAATGTTCTCGTCCTTTGCAAGTAACTTTGGATAAAAGCGTCTGCTAAATGAATAAATGTAAATCTTTTTCTGTGTTACACAGAAGAAAAAAGTAAGTCAAATAAGTTTGGAATAACACAAGGGTGAGTAAATTCACCATTTTTGGGTAACCTCTCTCTTTAATCAGCTACATGATTTTGACAAAAGCTTTGTAGGCAGCAGAGATCTTGAAACTGGTATTTGATGTGATTGGATATTACTTTGGGCATGATATTATAACTGAAGAACGCTGTAGATGGGTTATTCACACAAACGGTTTCTTAATGGTCGCATGAGGATTGTCTGACCCTTACTGACCGGCGGGTGTTACAACAGTGCCCGGACGTTGGCGGTCATGGCATGGGCACAACACACATTGCCTAATGTAATTAATGGTCTCTTGTAGACCGTGGGAAATTGTAAATGGAATAAAAGTTGTTGTTGTCATGTGTAATGCTGATAATATGTAATATGCGTGACAAACATGGAACCTTTTGTAATGCCTTGTGCAGGTTTTGCATTGCACAGAATTCCTTTATGGTTATGTATGCACGCGTTTATCTGAGAGTCTTTGTATTTATACTGGCATGACTTTCAGACTAGACAAGATTACACTCTGCTTACGTCTGCAACTGAAATCTCTTTTGCTTAAATATACAATAGACTAAACGTAAGATTTTTGACAGGTAAAAGCATATGTCATGCCATTTCTATGTTGTATGCGTTTTTTGAGTTTTTGCAGCACCTGAGGCCTCTGGGTGGTTTCTGTAACGTCACGCACGTTTGTAAAAGTGTATGTTCTTTAAATATAATAACAGTAACTGTTGTTATACTGTTATTATACTATATATATATATAACAGTATATTATATATAGCATAATATATATAATTATATTATACTGTATTATACTATACTATACAGTGGCTCTGAAAAGTATGTGGATATTTAAGCCACACTTAAGTAGAAAGATATGAATGTTGTTGCATTAGGTGGTAATACCCATTTTATTTTAAAAGGCCTGTGGATGCCATATGATTTTTTTTATGTATGCAATAAAATTCAAACATTTTATGTCTGGTTTAGGAGTCAAAATACACTTTGGGAACTGTAAATATGTTATGAAAGATACATTTATGAAAAATATTCTGGCTGTGGGCTATTGTGGACTAATACAGAGTCGTACAGAACATATATGTACACATCTACTAATCTTTTCTTTGATATGATGGTGCCCATAAGGTATAATTACAGTCAACACAGAATGCTTTTGGCACATTGCTTGTGTAATGTGACATATCAGAGTGAAACTAAATATTCAGTGTAAATCTGTGTGTGGAACAGGGTTTGATGTCATTAATCGGAGTTGTGTGTGTGTGTTTAGAACAGGCACGCGTAAGACACATAAAAACTTCAAAACTTTTCCCCAAAGCTTAGCGTGTATCTCTATTTATTTTTCTTTTGGTACATCTGTGTGTCGACTTTCCCCCTCATGCGCGTACAAGCTCTGATAATGTATTCTGTGCGCGAACGATCTGTCTCTGATGTTGTAACTGGAGTTTCAAGCGTTGAACCTGCCGTGACCTCCGCTGGATTCTCCGAGCGAGTGAATAATGGCGACGAGCCAGAGCAGAGAGCCGCGGGGGGTGCGTGTCTGTGAGCTTGTGTACAGTGACTCCACGGGCCCTGAAGACTCTCGTAAAAACAGACAATCAAATGACAAGTGATTGAGTGCTAACACAGACACGTCTGTGTGTGCGTGTGCGAGTTGGTAACACCTAAACGTGTTTGCTGAACTAGTTCTCTTTGTTTTCTCTTCGTCTGGATTGGAACGTTTTTGGAACACACGCATAGCAACAGATCAAAACAGTAGAGCAGTGTTTTATAGTGTATATCAGCTCTTATATTTAGACGTACGTATACATGAGCGCAGAGACAGGACAGAATGTTCAGGCTGTCGGCTTGGGTTATTTGAGAATGGTGATATCACATGGCCGATCACATTAGCCTACTGTTTCTCTGCATTATATACTGTATCACCTGTTTATTATCACTGCAACAGCCAACATCTTCATGACTGGCTTTTGAACGAGAAGGGAAAGAGATTCTTTCGTGGTGGCAGGCATTGGGAGATGTTTATGATGTTAACGGTTATGATTTTACTGCTGTTGTTATTACCTGGCATAGGATAGGATTTTTCATAGGATGAAATTTATACAGTGACGTATATGGAGTGTATGTACTTTACCATGAATGGACAAGACGAATGGCAACTGTTGACAGAAATAAAACACTGATTAGATCAGGGGTCTTTGTCAGCTGGAGGAAAGTTTAGGAAGTTATTCATGAGTGTGAGCATTCGTTTGGGCTGATGGAAGCATACAGTGTATTATACAGTGTATCAAGGGGTAATTCAAGGTCAAGATACTTAACCTTGGGTCGCTCCAGGGTAGGGATGGACTGATTTTGAAGCCAGTTTATGTATGCAAACTACAAACATGCAAAGATGCTAAAGGAATTAGAAGTTCAGACGTTGCAAAAAAAAAAGAGAAATATCCTTTTAGTTGACTGTTTGTCGTGTAAGTTTAAGTGCTTTTGCAATGTACATTTTTGAGACGCAGAATACAGTAAATACCTAGATCAGACAGCAGGCTAGTTTGTATCATATGTGTTTTGTGATGTGCTGATATAGGCTGTTTTCCAGTCGCTGTTTTTGGGTTGTTCCTGTAATTAGTGAAGTGTAGTCATTTAGGATGAAAATGTTAGCTAAATGACAAGTTAGCGAATTAGCAAATGGCATTGGACTCATTTAGGTCTCGCCCCACATGCCACACTTGATGTGGTAGTGTGGCCTTCATTTGTGCCCGCCTGTGAAGTGCAAATCTGTGGAGTGTCCTCATTCATTCAGAAGATGTGCACTCTCTGAACTAATGACATAAATTATATACCATAAAATAAATGTAGTATTTAGTGTGTGATATAAATGATTATATTCTATATGAAAGCCACATCTAAGCTGTATAAGAAATGTTGGTGTGCTGTGTCCTCAGTAATACTCAGACACGCTCGGGTCATCTTTAACCTCTTATCTGTCTTTATTTTTTAGTGCATTTTCTCCTCAGGATGTTGCAGTCAGCTGACGAGACTTTGCACGCATGCTTTGCCTGAGGGGAAATCAAATTTCTCTCTCTTCTCTCTCTCTCTCTCTGTCTCTCTCTCTCTCTCTCTCTCTCTCTCTGAATGTCTCTCTGAATGTCTCTCTGAATGTCTCTCTGAATGTCTCTCTGAATGTCTCTCTGTTGTCTCTGTCTGTCTCTGTCTGTCTCTCTCTCTCTCTCTCTCTCTCTGTCTCTTTGTCTCTCTCTGTCTGTCTCTCTCTCTGTCTCTTTGTCTCTCTCTCTCTCTCTGTCTCTGTCTCTCTCTCTCTCTCTCTCTCTCGCTCCGAATGTCTTTGTTTCTGAATGTCACTCTCTCATTGTATATGTAAGAAAAAGTGAGAGACAATTAAACATATTTAACAGCTAAACATACCTCTTATACATCCTCTGAGGTCATATCCTGTTTCCAAAACGTTATGCTGTACGGTACATAATTTATCATTGTTTATATGCATTTTATGATTGACTGGCTGGTATTTTATCCATTACCTGGTTTGCTGGTGTCTGCTCGAATCATTTGTCTTGTGCTCTGCTTGTTTTCTCTGCTCACATTTGCATTTCTTCATAAACTTATTCTAGATGAGAAGAATATCCAAGCAGTGGCCTTTTTTTTTACATTTGTGTATATGTATAAGCACAGGGTGTGTTCCAGTTTCTATATGCGCTCTTTTAAAGCCTTTGTCCATTCCTAAACCCACATATAGAACGTCACTGAGTCATAGTCAATATAAATATATACATTTCTTTGTGACTTGTGATTTAAGGCAAGACTATAAATCGCACATGACCAAGGTAACAGTTCGTGTAATCCATTGTATGTTTATTGATATAATACTTCTAACACTAGAGATTGTTACACAGGGGCTTTGTTGTGTGTGTAATTTGACGTCTTACTGAGTCAGATATGTAAGTAACTTTATTGGCGATGGTTTTTCAATGCCATTAGCATTTTGTCCTCTTTTCATTTCTTATACTTGGTTGTTGGTTTATTAGTGTGATGCACGTTAAATGTAAACATAAAGCCATTGACATCGTTTTTTTATCTTTTCAATCTGAGTCAGCCAGTGTGTGAGAACCACTTTGTATTCTTAGTTCACACAGACACACAAACTGTAATGCCCCATTTAGCAGAACCTTTGCCAAAGCCTCATTCCCAGGTGACCCGAGGTTTGTGCTGTGAAACGGGACACCGTCGCTGAGGAGTTGGATATGTCTGTGCGTGTGGAGCCCGTCCCCACCCTAGTGTACGCTCAGCACCAGTATGCTTGAGGTTATGTGACAGACCCTAAGGAGACACTACAGAATACACACACCCACCCTCTAACACACTTCCCAGTCAGCTGACTGCAACACTAGCCCCTCTGGAGATAACATAACCCAACATTACCAAAAACATCAGCATGAGAAAAAAATCAGCTCTTCTCTTTAAAACACTTTTTTAAACATTAAACATCAAACATGTTGTGTTGCACAAGCTTGTCTCTCTATCATTTATCTCTCTCTCACACACACACACACTTATATATCTAAATGCGGACATTCCATAGACTTCTTTTGCTTTTATACACGGCTAGTTACAAACAATGTAACCTCACCCTAACAGAAAACTGTCTGCATTTTTACAATTATTATAATTACTTACTACATTTTTATAGTGCTACGAATGAGGATGTCCCTATATAAGGGGTTTTACTCATATTTGCCAGGTTTCACTGATTTGTGGGTACAAATTTGTAGTAAATGCTCCCACACACACCCCAACTGGATCCTCACTATTAAACTTGAAACTTCCAAAGCTGTCAGTAAAGTGTGTCCCCTGAGATCTCTTAACAAAGGTACGTGTGCGTAGGTTGAATTTTTGCCTGAAGTTTTTAAATGTGGATTTTTACGGTGTGTTTATGATGTAATTGAAAGGCGGGTCACTCAGAGTTCAGGTTACGGCGGGTGGTAATATTGTACGTGTGTGTGTGTATGCATGGTTTTGTGCGTGTCAGCGTTGCACAGGACTGTAACTGAATTGAATTAGCCTGATCGCTTTAGACAGCGCTGTTAAAAAATGAAACCACACTGCCAATTTTCCAGATAGTTAGACTCATTTAACCTACTATCACTGTATTATATGCAATGTTTCAGTATTTGGAACAATATCCAATAATGGAACAATTTTCCGATGGTTGGACAAGCCATATTTTAAAGATGCCTTCTAACCTAAGCAACTCACAGGAATGTGTGAGTATCATAATGGAAACACGGGAATAAATTAGACAGGAGGGCTGTTAAATTTGGGTGGATCCTTTAGCTGTGGTATTTCATTTTAATTTGTTTTAAAAGGTGAATTTTGATCATTTCTCATTTCTGATCTTTATTATAATCTCTGTAAAGGGCAAACTTGTTGTAGGGTGTTTGTTCACTGTGGCTTTTAAATTCAGTGGCTCTGTCTCCCACATGTACAGTGTTCATATAAGTGCCTGTGTGCCCGTGAGCACGGCCAACTTTTTTGTAGTGGTGTACGTTCACAAACACACGTCCACATGCATATAATGGTGGTCAGAAGCTGGGTAGAGCTGCTTTCATAGACACACGAGTTTGATTATGACACAGCATTCCCCTGCAGTCACTCACAAAAACGCTGAGCAATGCCAAACACAACACTGAAACCATATTTTTACCATTCAGTCTCCATGTTTTTTTTTTTTACAGTACCGAACCAATACCGGTATGATTTCTTTTAAATAAGAGATTGTATATAATACTATAATTTGTAAATGATACAGTTTGTGATGTAACTCGGTCAAAGCAGACGTCTGTCTGTCTCTCTGTCCGTCTGCATATTTGTCAGTATATATTATTTTACAGCACTGAAATGATGTAGCAGAAGTATTTTAGTGTTTGGTCATCTACTGTAACCTCTGTTCTGTGCTTGGATAACCTCTTTCCCCTATAGACAAACTGAGAACAATGCCTGAACAACCCTCAGTTAACTCCAGACAATCACTTAGTTGCCATGTGACCCTCAGAATGTTTGAAAAAGCTTTATTTATCATTTAATGACCCTGCCATGTGACCCGCCGAAGTGGACCGGTCGGTTAAGAGCAAACGTTTGCTCGCAGACACATGACTCCGGTGATGCGTTCTAACAACACGGTAAATACTCTTACGTCATAAAGCCTAAAGAAAAGGGAAACAATGGAACAGTATGTAACAGCTCAGTGTTTACATTGTGAAAACAGTTTCCACTGCTGTAATGGTGTGTTCAGTAACTAAACCGCCAGCATTCTTGTCTGTACACTATTAAATCAGATATCCTTATGCTTTGTCTGTGAGGTCAGATATGTGCGTTTTAGAATGAATTGTTTCTTAAATGTCTTATTTCTTAAGTGAAAGGACTTGTAAGTACACCGTATGTGAATGTTAGATATTGAGGATGTTCAGTGTGAGAGCATAACAGAACAGACTCGTTTCACAGGGGAAGCGTTCGTGGGAGAAGGATCTTATTGGGATTTGGGCTCTGTTGTGTGTTTGAGAAACACTCTGCAGTTGTGATATGCTGAGCTTTGAGAACGAGAGAGGGAAAGATTTTCTTTGGCCATTGAGTTCAAAGCTAAACATCAGGGGGTGAAACGGGAGTGAAAAAGAATAAGAGCAGAATCTCACTGCGTGTGTGTATGTGTGTCGTGAGAGTTAGATGTGGGGCTTTGTCTCGTCATTGTGAGAACCTCAGAGTTTGAAACTCCGACAGAACTAATGCAAAAGTTGATGTGAGGTACAAAGTGAAGGGTGTGAGGTAGAGAAGAAGAGAGAGGTGGTGGGGGGGGGTAGATAGAATTGTAATTACTAGGCCTGTTTTATACATTAATCACATGAGAGTAACAGCAAACTCCTGTAAAGTTCTCATTAATGTGTTTGGCACTGTGTAGAAAATTGTGATTTTAGGGTTACAGCATTTGGTTATTTCCTTTAATAAATTTTAAATTATATTATTATATAAACGGATTTGGCAGTAAGGTGTTAAAGAGGGACATCACATTTAAGTAGTAATTCATTTGTATGGAACACAAACCCCACAGTGTGACTCTAAACTGCTTTAACTGTCTGAATTCACTAAATAAACTGTTTGTTTCTGTCATTTACGTGATGCTAGACAGATTTTTATTCTATTGAAATATTTTGTGTTGATTCATAAAAGCTAATTTCAGTGTTGAGAAATAGGTTCGCAGTGCCTTTGCGATGCTTTTCAGTGGGTAAGGCACAGAAAAAACGACTTGGTAGAGCTGAAAGTTTTGAGTGTCGTTTCTGGGACTGAAACCTGCTATTATGGGCGGCAAAACTAATTATAACGTAAACAGTTATCGGGCGATGCCTCAGAATGCCAAAATATTGTCAGATTAATCAGCCTGACCGATATACTGTGTGTTGGTCTATCACAAGCAAGTATTGTAAGAATAATTACAATCAAATTACAGAAGACAAAAATATTATTTTGTTTTCATTAACATATCTGTAATCTCATTTAACGTTTACTGGCTTTGGTGTGTATACATAATAATGACAGGAAGTGTGACAAATAGAAGTGCTATCGCTCTCTCTCTCTCTTATCTCTTTCACACACATACACCTAGAAGGTGTTTCCCACAACTTAATCCAGTATTGTAAGGCAAAAGCTGCTTGTCAGCTGATTCTTCTCTCTCTATCCTCTCTCTCTCTTTCTCTCTCTTTCTCTCTCTCTCTCTCTCTCTTTTTTCTCTCTCTCCCCTGTCTCTCTCTCTGTCTCTCTCTCCCTCTCCCTCTGTCTATCCCCTCTCTTTCTCTTTCTCTCTCTCTCTCTGTCCCCTCTCTCTCTCTCTCTCCCTCTCTCTCTCCCTCTGTCTATCCCCTCTCTCTCTCTCTCTCTCTCTCTCTCTCCCTCTCTCTCTCCTCCTCTCTCTCTCTCTCCCTCTCTCCCTCTCTGTCTCCTCCCTCTCTCTCTCTCTCTCTCTCTCTCTCTCTCTCTCTCTCTCTCTCTCTCTTCTGTCTCTCTCATTTCAGTAACCTCTTCTCATATCCTCTCATCCTCTCCTCCTCTTCTCTCCTCTCCTCCCATCCCCTCCCCTCTCTCTTTCTCTCACTCTCTCTCTGCGTGAGTGAGCAGAGGTTGCCTCAGAGTGAAAATGCCATCGTGCTCGTTGGACTGTTGTGTGTATCAGGCAGTAGAGGTAAGACTGACAGCTGCTTCTCATAGACTGCGAGACAATCGTACACAGTAATATTTTTATTGTTTATTAATGTGCATTAAAAACGCGTGGAGATTGTTGACTGCTTTCTCTGCTTTTTCACTGCTGCCAAGTCATAAAAATAACTGTTTTATATATATATAATAACTATAGATACATTTCTCTTTTGTGCACGAGTGTGTGTACGTGCCTTCAGTCTTATGCATATTGTGTATTTAAATTTCTTGGCATTCTGTGCTGTGTGTATGATACAAGTACATGGTAAGAACTGAAATATTTTCTCTCCGCATACTTTTCCTCCTTCTGGGCTGCTGGCTCTGACATTTATATGAATTCAGCCTCTTAACAGAGTTCACCCTCGTGTGCGTGCCTGTTTGAGTCCAGCTTATGAGCGCCACGCTCCATCCAAACACCATCAGAATCCATGTGGATACTTTGCAACAGCCAGTATTAAGTGAACTATTAAGTTAACAAGTAATTTGTAATCTTTACAAGTGTTGTTTTTATATTTACTTCTGCACATCTGTAAATAAGAATCTCATGTTCTGTGCTTACAAGTTCTGACAGCAGGTCTCATGGTTTAAGCAAGGACTGGGATAATTTGCGCAAACACAAGCTGCGTAACTTAATTTCCCACCCTGAGCGTTGTGTGAAAGTGTGTCTCCAATTACATAACAAACTATAATCAGAGAGCATTGCCGTCGAGTTGCAACTTGTAAACACATCTGTAACTGACGTTCCGTGTGTTCCACAGATCATCAGGGTGTACAGTGAGGATGGAGTGGGAAAAGTTGTGGAAGTTCCGGCTGATATGACAGCCAGAGATGTGTGTCAGTTTCTGGTCTACAAGAACCACTGCCTGGATGACAACTGCTGGTCTTTAGTGGAGCATCATCCGGTCCTGGGTTTGGGTAAGCAAATATGTGCGTAGATTCTGGTGCGCGTCCGTGTGTCTCTGCGTACGGTACACGCCCAGTCTTGGAGGACAAGTTGTTCTGTCTAGGGACACTGGGTTCCCTGCGCACTCCCTTCAACAGGAAATCACCTTTCAGCAAGCCCAGACTCTTAAACACACACACTATATACAAACATACTTGTTCCCTTAATAAAACGTGCAGTGAGCTCTCAGACGTTAAGGTATACTTAATGCACGGCTGCACATGCACGTACACACAGGTGGGTTTCATTGCAAATGTGCAACAGGTTGTAAAAAATGTGTTGCAATGTAAACTGGGGCTTGGCATAGGAAAGCGCAGTAGATAAAGACAGAGCTATATTCAAGAAGAAATGATGCTTTTAAAGAAAAGATTGAGGTGTTGCAGAGAATCAGTGCTTAAAGCAATCCGTAACTTTATCTGGTTAAAAATGAACAAAAATTATTGGGCAAGGACATGGCAGTTCAGTGTTCAACACGATCTCCTTACCTTATCCCGATTCAAAACGTGATTCAAAACTTACATTTATAATTTGAGCAGTGGGGATTGATTTTGTGGGAAATGTCCATCTTAAACAGAAAGAAGTTCTGGCTACTATATCACATTTGCGGGTGCTGTAGATGGTGCAGGGTTTGTAGCTTGTTCTTACATCAGTCATATAACTCTGCAAGACAATAACTCTGCAAATAGTCTGCAGTTTTGTTTCAAACAGAGGTGGCGATAGAGAGGTAGAAGTTACAGAATGCAGCTTTAATCTCACAGGCAATCAATGAGGGCACGTGTGGCTGCCTGTTTCTCAGGCGGATTACAGATTAACCTCCGCCTAAATCATACTAAACAGATTTAACTCTTAATGACCTTTAGAGATGCAGTGATAACTCTCGTAGGCCGAGACTTTTGCTGTAGGGTTTTCTGAGTCTTTGTGATCATTTGAACAGACGCAATCAACTTTTTGTTTTAATTTGTGTGGTCTAGGCTCGTGCTGTTTGCATAGAAAACGTTCCTGAATGTGCGCAGTGTGAGGTCACATGGTATGATGTCATAATGTAACAGGGTGTGGTCTCTTTTAGTGCACTGATGTGTGATTGGCTGCAATCTCCAGAGAGGTTAAGCATTATGTGGTGTAGTTGGATGTGCTCCCCGATAGTTCTGAAAACGTTAGACCGCCAACGTAGCGAAAACCTTTTAGAAACGTTGCTATTACGTAAGCCATTAGCAGAAAGGCTCTGCTGAGTTTGCTGCCATCAGTCCTTCAGCAATCAAGCTAAATACATGACCTCATCCCCCTGCAATGCCTCTCTCTCTCTTCCCTTTCACACACAGAGTCATGCTCGATCTCTCTTTTGCTTTAGAGGATGAATTAGTAGATGAGGGGTCACTTACACAACAAATGCGTTAGATGGGGGTTTGAAACCAGCGTTACCTAAAAAGCATACACAATGCAGTATAGGGTTCCTTTAGATAAATTTTCATTATAGGATCAGATACTGCTGGATATCAATTCCTAACTCATTTTATGAGACTGTTAAAAATGTGATGCTTCTATATTATATTGTTCGGTTTCTTTTACTTTAAAAAACATTTCTGAATGTTAGATAGACTTTGTGAATACATACTATTTTTACATTGCATATTTCATTATACAGCTTCGTAAATTCCTAATATTCAAATATACTTTAAATGTCTAAATGTTAAAAAGAAATTCCCACCCTCTTTCCCGTACTCTCTCAATGGTGGTTTTCTGGTCTGAACTTGTCTGGTCTCTGTGCTTAGTCAGGTTGGTCTGTTTGCTGGTTTTGGGCATGTCTGATTGGGCAACCAGTAGAAGACTAGTTTGGCAAAGCTGGGAAACCAGCTAGACCTTCTTAAACCAGCTAAGACCAGCAAAGACCTCTTGTTGAATCACACCTGACTAGGTCACAGTGTAAAACTTTTCCTGTGTTTGTTTGTGTATAGAGAGATGTCTGGAAGATCATGAACGTGTGGTCCAGGTCCAGGCCTGCATGTCCCCAGAGAGCAAGTTCCTCTTCAGGAAGAACTACGCCAAGTATGAGTTCTTTAGAAACCCACTGGTGAGTTCCTCTGTGTGTTTGTATGTCATTACCTTCAGGCCACCCATGTCTTTTCTTGAGCCTGATTATCCTGGAAAACCATGCTTAAGAGCACTTGATTCATGACCTACAAGTTATAAATCCCGTAAATATGTAAATAGCACAGAAACCTGAGAGGTTCCCACATTTCTGTTTTTCATATGTGAGAAAAACCTCATCGTTAATCCATTTCCAGTCGTTCAGGAACAGCTTGTACATGTTCTGCTTCACTAAGCAAGTAACTTACTTTTTTCCCATGAGCCAGTGCTCAACACCCTTTAACCGAAGGCATTTGACAAGCACCCTCGAACCGGTGTCGAATAAGCGCCTTACAGTACGTGGACTGGGAGCCTTTATTTTATCCTGCTTTATAAACCTTTGACTCTGTTGCACGCTTGGAAAAAATGTACCGTCCTCTGAAAGCTTAATCTTATTAGATCCTGTGCTTTAGTGTGGTATGTGTGGTGCGTGTGCGCGTATGTGCGGTGCGTGTCAACATTCGGGGTGTCTTAGTCTGAGTCTGTTTGACACAGCACTGTACCTGCTCTTGGTAATCCCAGGCTTTAGTAAATGCTTATTGCAACTCATCTGATTTAGTGTTGGAGGTTTGGCACATGCGTGTGTGCTGGAAGCATGCACCATCTCGCACATGAACGTGTGTTTGGATACTTTACTTTCCCACTGTTATGCTTATTAGTGAGTTATTGGCTTATTGTGAGTTATTGGCATTTATTGGCATATTTTAGCACAAATGGTCTAACCGGTCTGACTTCTGTTCCTCTCACAGAACTTCTTTCCGGAGCAGATGGTAACGTGGTGTCAAGAATCGAACGGCTCTGTGCCGCAGTCGCAGCTCTTACAGGTGAGATACAGCAAAATCTGTGTAGCTATCAGAGCCAGTAGCCTAGTGGGCTGTGCTCCAGGATAATGCACGGTAGTGCTTCAGGAGTCACTGCTCGTGGTCCTTTTCTGACTTCTGTTCCTCTCTTTCCAATATGACAATGTGATTTCCTGTCAACCTCTCCACTGACTCGCAAATGTGGGCTAAGCACATTACAACCCTGTGTGTGATACTAATATGACTCTGATGTGAGAATTTGCATCAAAACGTAATTTTTAAAAATTATTTTATTATTTGAGCACAAGCCTGTATCTTGTGACAGATTTACTGAAGCATGGAAGATCTCCAGGTTTGAAGATCTCATTTTCCAGATGGTCGTCTTCTCTTCTCTCCCGCACAGAATTTCCTGAATACCAGCAGCTGTCCGGAGATCCAGGGTTTCCTTTATTTGAAAGAGACAGGGCGCAAGTCTTGGAAAAAGATCTACATGTTCTTGCGCCGTTCTGGGCTGTACTGCTCAACCAAAGGAATGTCTAAGGCAAGCCGTTCTTTTTATAATTGAATATTGCGACGTGAATTCAGTCCTGCGTCTTGCATTTCTCATTCATGTCTTTTATTAGGAAACCGGTTTTCACATGAACTTTCAACAGCTGTTATGCAAATAAATACAGCGGGGTCCAAAAGTCTGAAATCACACTGAACATCTGGGAATCTAAATCGAATTTAAACCTGAAAATAAACATTTTAGGATTTACAGCAATTTACAAGAAATGTTTTGACTAAGAATTTCAAAATATTTAAAAGGCTGCAGCTAAGATTTCTAGGTCACTAATCAAATTTTGGCAAAGGTGTGACATTGACCGTTTTAGCTCATTTGTACGCGAGGTCAGATGCTCTTTGGAACGTTCTCATGCAAGCTGGAGTAAATATTTTCGTTGAAGTAAAATATATGTGAAAATATACTGCTTTTTTATTCTATAACATTTACTCAAATTCATAGGCTAATATTTTTTATAATAATATATTATTATTAATCATTTGAAATGGAAAAAAATGCAGAACAGAACCATTCTCGCCATCAGTTTCAGACATTTGAACCCCACTTTATTTTTTTTAAATAAATAGAAATTCCAGGATGATTTCATGACTGTTCATGAGTTCTTATGCTGTGAGTGTTGGAGGAACATTTTGCTGAGGTTTAATTGGGTTGTTTAGGAGCCGAGGCACCTGCAGGTTGTGTCGGACCTGGAGGAAAGCAATATTTTCACTGTGACGACGGGCAAAAAGATGCACAATGCGCCAACAGACTACCAGTTCTGCATTAAGGTGAGCAGGAAGAGGCCAGCGTGATGTATGTTATGCAGTGTTCTGTGTGCAGATGAAGTCAGAATGATGTCAGACAAATTTCTCCGCTGCGGGACTGTTGTTTTGATTTCACACAAAAACTTGTTATAGTTACACATACTGTATATTTTCAATCATATCCCCCTTTACTAGTAACTACCACTGCCTCATCTGCTTCAGTGCATGCTAGTCCTCATTAACTTGAGTGCCTTGATTTGACAGTAGATATCTTGCTTGATTGACAGCCCAGTAAGGGCAGGACAGAGCTGAAGGAGTTAAAGATGTTGTGTGCTGAGGACGAACAGAGCAGAACGTGCTGGATGACAGCATTCAGACTGCTAAAGGTATACACACACACACACACACGTTAGCATGTGGTTTATGAGGACTCTTTATAGACGTAATGGTTTTCATACTGTACACGCTGTATATTCTATCCCCTAACTCTACCCCTAAACCTAACCCTCACAGGAAAACGTTTTGGGCATTTTTTTTAATTAACAAAAATTCCCCAGTAAGTATGTTTGTAAGCGAGTTTGAGTTTACGAGAACACAGGAAGTGTCCCCATAAACCATTTACATTTTCATACATGTCATTATACACATTTGTGCATCAGCATTGTGATTGACACCAAATCAGAAATGTTGTACGGATATAATGTGTTATTTTTCCAGAGGCTAAATCATGTTTTTAATCAACAAAACAGTAATTGAATTGTTTGGGTAGGATAAAATTCATTCCAATAGCCAAATGTAAATTATTCTGGTTCAGAATTGTTTGCGAACGTTTTTTTATCGTTTTGTTTACAACAAACTTCATGCGATCAGGCTTTCTTGTCTTGTCTGTTTTTGTTAACTCGCACAAACGCTTTGTCCAGTTTGGAATTCTGCTGTATCAAAACTACAAGACCCCTCAGCAGAGAAAGTCCATCTCAAACTTTACTACACCTGTGGTAAGAAAATCCCACTTTTGTGTGTCTGGAATATGTTAATTGGGGCTGATTCTCAAATGTTATTGGTGGGTTAAATATACTGCTTATATCTTGTACTGTATGCACCAATCATGTATGAGGGTATGAACACCGAGTGCTAGTGAAATATAAACCTGTCAACTCATTTTAAAAGATTTGCATTGGGATTTTTAATGTAATCCAGGAAAAACCTTAGTGACAATGAGGCTGCTGTAGAAATGAATAAGGGTTAGGTAAGGATTCATTTTAAACGTATTAGGTAAGGCTTAAGAGGTCAAATATGAGAGGTTTAATGGCTGATTATGAATAATGGTTGTCATAAGCTATTTATAGAAGACATGAATGCAGGTGTTTAAAATCAGTTGCGATCATGAATCATGTCTTTAATTATTTATGATAGTAAATGAAAATTCTTGACAAATGAACGCTTGTCATGCAACTGACAGCTGTAGTGTTTCTGCTGTAGCGGAGCGTCTCGGAAAATTCGCTGGTTGCCATGGATTTCTCAGGCAGAACTGGTCGTGTGATTGACAACCCTGTGGAGGCTCAGAGCGCTGCCATGGAGGAGGGACACACCTGGAGAGTGAGTAATTATCATACGAGTATTTAAAGAGAGAGCTCACCCAAAATCATTTACTCACTCTTATGTCATTTCAAACCGGTAAGAATTTATTGCTTCTGCAGAACACAAAGAAGATATTTTGAGAAATGTCTAAGTGGTTCTGTGTTCAAGTCAATGGGTGACGCTGTTGTTTGGTTACCCACAAACTTAAAATATATTCTTTTGTGTTCCTCTACTCAAAAAAAAAAATCATAGAGGTTTGAATTGACAAAAGGGGGAGAATCAAATTTTCATTTCTCTCTTTAAGGTATTTGAGAATTGCTGGTGATAATTTAGGGGTTTTAGATTTCTTATTTATTTATAATCATTTCTAAAATTCTATGTATAGAAGCGCAGTCAGAGAATGAATTTGCTGGGGAGCCCAAGTCCTCTTCATCCCTCATCTTTAAGTTCAGGTAAGTGTCGCAGCCTTAACATTTACTGAAATGTGTAACTTCAAAACTGTTTAGTTTAGTGTATGTAATGATTATCAGTTCACAGTAAAGTACCATCTGCTCTGATGGCCACATTATTCGCTAAACGTGCTGTTGTCTTTAATGTCTCCAGTGATCCACAGGACACAGTTATGGTTTCATGGCCGCATAATGAGGGAGGAGTCTCACAAGATGATTATGCAGCAGGGCCAAGTGGATGGGTATGACATGTGCCACGTTAAAAATATTAGAAAATTGTTTATGTAAAATATTCTTCATTTTTAATGAACAACTACGATATGTGGCCTGTTTTTCCCACAAAGACTTGAGAACGTAGCACACAAGTCTAAGAGTTTATTTTCATTCAGTTGCATATCTTAAATGTTGATTTTTTTTTTCTTCCAGATTATTCCTCGTGAGGGACAGCCAGAGCAACCCGAAAGCTTTCGTTCTCACGCTGTGCCATCATCAGAAGATTAAACACTTCCAGATTTTACCCGTGAGTCCGTGATGAGCAGCAAACACTTGCTGTTTTGCCCTAATGGTTTTAGGAATACGATGTGTTAGCGAGATTCTACCATTGTTAAAAAAAGATGTTTGTTATCTTAATCAGTGAAAAGTGAAAAAGAAAGGAGTGTATTTTGTTGATTTAAAATCTTTCCTCATGTTTCCTGTCTTTGTCTCTGGAAGTTCGAGGAAGACGGGCAGGTTTTCTTTAGCCTTGATGACGGATCCACCAAGTTCACAGACCTGATCCACCTGGTGGAATTCTACCAGCTGAACCGAGGCGTGCTGCCGTGCAAACTTAAGCACCCCTGTACCATGGTGGCCTTATGACCCCCCCACTTCCTGATCCATAAAAGTGATATATACACACACTCATACAACAATGTAACTGAGAAACTGGATTCTTTTGTTTTGTTTTTATAATTTTCCGTCATTTTTTTACAAGAAGCTGACGCAATCCATGGGCATATGACAAGATTTTTCTCACCGCTCTGGGATTAGCATGGAAACCTTTAGAAACCTTCATCTGATGAAACTTCTTGGACGCCCCGTCTAGTAGCTGTGATGGGGGGGCGCCATTTTTGTAAAAACATTCTCTGTGGTGACATCATGGACTTAAGATTTCACTGAGATTTCATCATGTAGGGCATGACAGGAGACAAAACCACACCCCCATTAACACGCTCTGCAGAAACAAATGCGATCAGGTCCGTTCTTCTTTGTATGGTGTGTCTGCAAGAACTTGCATTGCAAGAAGTTACTTGATGACGATTGATATGTATTATGTTATTTCCTACCTGAATATTTTGCACTCTCGAGCTGAAAACAGGTGATCTGCTTCATCCTGAGCTAACAGCAAATGTTACCCACTTGCCTTCCTCCAAAATGTTGTTTGTCACCCGCTTAACTTTTTTTTTTCATTTAAACTCTTCCTGGGAATTCCTGTATAGTCATTGAATAAGATGCAGTGAGGCAGTGACACATTGGCAACTGAAAAATATTGCCTGATCATACTTCTCTTTGTCTATGTTAGCAGAAAGGAACTAGCCGCAAGGGGTAGCAGACTTGCACTTCGATGAATTATACTTGATTGCTGTGCTTCACCAGCATAATAGTTAGTTAGGTTAACCTAGTTATGTTAACGTAAGCGTTGTCTTAGTTATAGAACTTCAGCTCTGTTGACAATATCTTCGGCTCGTCCCACTGTCCTAATACTAAAACTTTTCCTGTTTGAGTTGTTTGTTTACACAGTGTGGCGGGTCTAAATTAGCTTACAGTGGTAATCGACAGCATGCCACTGATTCTCTCTGTAGTGCTTAAGATGTATGTCACCCGGAACACAGGAATCTTAGGGATCTTAGGGCACAGGGCTACAAGACCAGTTACCTGTTTATTCACATCCTTTGGAAATTATGCAGTAGGCTCCACGTGATCCAGGTCATCTGGGTTAGGTCTGCGGCCTGTTTGAGTCTAGGCCACTGATTTTGCGTTTTCGCAGAGGCAAAGAATATTGCGATAAAACTTTGCGATAAAGTTCAATTCGTTAACGTTAGTTAATGCAATGAAATGACACGCAATAACAATGAACAATACTTTATTTACAGCATTTTTATATTAATAATATTAATTCCTACATACACTAACATATTGTTAATATTTAAAGTAAACAAAGTGAACCAAGATGAATTGCCAGTATACTAGATTTTTATTAATGCTGTAAAAAAGTGTTTTTCAATGTTAGTTCATGATACCCAATGTAATGATAACGTTATAGTAACAGATGAAACTTATTATAAAGTTTCATCAGAACATGACCCAGAACATGCCCCCTTTGTTATTGTGTAGCCCACCCTGAGCCCAATTCAAGAGGGTTATGATATCTTCTGTCCCTTCCACTGACTCCAGGTCATTACCTTTTGAATTCACTTAGTTATTAGTCTAACCCGAAGCTTAATAACTGCCTTTAAAATCACTGTGCTGTTCTTGAGCCATGTTTAAAATCGTAAAAATGACAGGCCAGGCCGAGACAGATCAAGCGTCTGTAGTGACGCCCTAACAAAGAGACTGAGGAATTGCAAAGTCACGTCTCGCGGGCGTCTGTAATCCTCGTGGGCTGTGTGACATAATGCGGCGAGGGGATTAGCTCCCGTGCCAGTTTTGCAAAAAAAGCAAAGCTAGCAGCAATAGCTGGTGTACGATTACTTCGGTAGTTTGCCTACAGCAGCCTCGTTCTGTTCTTGACGTCCGCCTTGTTACCCTTCCGACACTGGCCCAGCAAGACTAAGCTAAGTCAACCTCTCATGGTTATATATGCTAACTCTGACAGCCGACTGTTATACTGCTGAGCTAGAATCACACGCGCCTGTAGGACGAGAGTGTGTTTGTTGCACACTATGATTGTGAAACACTTTGAAACCACACAAGCACCTTTGTTTTTATTATCATGTAAGATTTCACGCTGCGTTTAACTTAAGTAAACGCTTTAATCGCATTTCTCATCTCAGTGGTTAGATTCTGATGTTAGCTACTCATCTCTGTCTATCAAGGCTTGTGTTGTGCCTTGTCGTAAAGGGACAGTTCACCCTGAAATGAAAATTTAGTCTTCATTTACTCACCCTCATTTGGCCACAAAACAATTAAACACAAAACACAGCCGCAGTCCCTGTTCACTTTCATTGTATGGAAAACAAAGTGTCAGTGTTAGGAATTTCTCATGTTCGGGAAAAAAAAATGGAAAGTTTGGAACAGCGTGAGGGCGAGTTCAAAACAACAGAATTTTCTTTTTTTGGGTGATCTTTCCTTTTAAGTTTCACCAACTTTGTCTATTCATGCATCAGTCTGTTGCATTTTTTATGACCTGTAGGAAACTGAACGTATTTAGTGTCAGAGATTCTAAGATGGGGTCAATGGAAGCCTCAACATTATTGGCTTTTCGTCCCATTAGGGCTTTGTTATTAATCATTTGCTTATCAGATACAGTTTAGTCACAATTTCAGCCTGCAAGAAATAGACAGACACCTGGACACACAGTTTATTCTAACTGGAATACATTGGGGTGGATTTCTGATTCCTTCCGTCCCCTTTAAGTGCTGGGTGTACATTTGGGTGAGGCTTAGTTTTGCTAACCTTTGCTGTTATGTGGAACTTCATTATAAATGTCATGCGTGCATCAGAGCCTGCCTCTCTTCCTCTGCTGTGGAGAAACATTTCAGCTTGACTTGCTGAATGTCTAGCTACCCTCGGAAGAGAGCGAGTTTTTCACAGGCATGTTTGGCTCATACGCAGCTGTGTTTATTACAAATACAAAAATGCTAAACTACAGTCACAACTCTCTGTGTATGTGAATCCTGAGGAGAGGTTGTAACTCTAACACTGTATTAAACATCATCTGTAACTATAGAAACGTGATGAGCTCCAAAACAGAATGAAGACATTATGCATAAATTGACGATTATGCATATTCCCTCTCTTGTACCAGTGTGCATATTTTTAGCTTATATCGTGTTTTCATTTGTATGTCACAAATGTCTTTTATAAAGAGTATATATTACAGTATTAAATTACAAACGGCTTCTGTTGTCTTTTTCCTTGTCGGCACTGAGTACACATATATTTGACATTTTAGATTATTTTGGGATGAATTATGTCAGACTGCACATACATTTGACAGTTTTTAGTATCAGACTGCTTTATCACCTTATCATTATCAACACAATAGTAAACGCCACACAGTTTTACTTATACATCTTGCAATGATTTTATTATATTTTTTATACTTTTTTATATATATATACTGTTTTGTTTACTGGATGTGCTCTATGCACTCATTTGCATTATGGGGGATTATGAATATGCATGGTTGCAAATAGATTAACCTGCAAACAGATCAAAAGCAGGGCTCGTCCGGGATTTGAACCCGGGACCTCTCGCACCCTAAGCGAGAATCATACCCCTAGACCAACGAGCCTTATAAAAGCTCACAAAAGTTGAAGATGCCACGTTGCACATTGGCACACCAGCAGCTGGATGGATGAATTGCTTTTGGATGCGTTTAGTGTCTAATAGCGCCATCTGGTGGCACCGACCTGCAACTGTTGGTATTATTTCCACTCATAATAAAGTCATTGCGTTGGATTCATCGGGCTCAAAGCAACAATAGCGCAGATTATTAATATAATATATTAAAATGACTGTTTTAATATACATTTATTTACTTGCTTATAATATGGTCACATTGTGGGTGTAAATTACAATGAACGAAACTGGCCGCGTATACAGAAACGTCTCGGGCGTTTGATGCAACTGCATTGCAAATAATGAAGATAAATTTGTAGCTCAATGTAAAGGTTTACATATGATGAATCAAACATCTAATGCGGTCGTTCATTTTTAGGCAGCTTGTTTTAATAAACGCCATTGAAAGTGCATGGGAGACACTGCACACCTGCACAAACTTTATATTTTGCTCCCAGTTGTTGATTGTATGAATATTGTCATCAGGTGGCATTAAATAAAACATTTAATATGTTGATTTATTCATGTATCTTAATATAAAGGTCAGTGTGGAGATGCATGCACGCCGGCTCGTTGGTCTAGGGGTATGATTCTCGCTTTGGGTGCGAGAGGTCCCGGGTTCAAATCCCGGACGAGCCCTGCTTTTGCTTTTGCTTTTGCTTTTGCTGTTATTAATTACACAAATATTCATTAATTGTGTGAATAATTAATTCATTTGTGTGTTTTACACATGCTGAAGTCCAACAAACAAATGTGTAGTGATTTATACATCTCACTGTTTAAACCATGTGCAAAATTATTATACATTAAGTGTTTTACAGTAACCTCTACATTTTAAATGTTCAACTATTTTACTTTATGTATTTATGTTTTTATGTTTTTGGCGACACTTTATAAGGCTTCCTTTCTTATCATAAGCTAAAGGCCTTGGTTGACGAACTTAGCATTAATTATACAGCATTTATTATTTATCGCTTAGTTGATGTTTTATTCAACATTTACTATTACATTTTAAAATCAAAAGTTGACATTAGTTAACAGTTAACATCAGTTGATGCACAATTAAACCAATGCAAGCGAACCATGAACAATTTTGTATTTGCATTAACTAACGTTAACAAAGATTAAAACATGCTGTAAAATGCATTGCTCATTGTTAGTTTATTTCTTTACAAACAAAGAATGTCAAAATATAAAAAAATGTACTGCAATTTGGTTTGGTTGTGTTAAATAATAAAAGACTTAAGCAGTTAGTTAGTTAATTCAGCCAGATAACCAGGTGAGACATATTCCTGTAAGAGTTTTTTGTTTTCAGGAAGAATATTTACATTGTGAGGACACTTTGCATTGAAACGTCATGCTTCAATGCTCTGTAAGAGTTTATAGATCTGTGTTTAACAGATTTTTCGAGATCTAGAATTGTGATCTAAACAAAACATGACTTTAATATCCATTATTGTTTCGATACTCACAGCCTGCACCTGGGGTAAGTTTATAACCATTTTTATATGTACAAATATAAAAATGTATTCATATTTCTACACTTTAGCACCCCAAAAGGAAAAGATCTAACAGTGAAATTTATTTGATGAATTTTGGCTACTTAAAATTTTCTTGTGAATGTAATCTTTAATGCCTCAACAGTTATTAGTTAATAGAAGATTGATTCTGTATTTTCTGTTCTGTCTTTCAGTTTGTGTGGGGCAGATTTTGACTCAATCTGAAGCTCAAACAGTTCAGCCTGGTGTAACCGTCACTATTCACTGTAATCACGCACCAGCAATAAACTGTGTGAAAAAAGATACCACTCAGTATTGTATGTCCTGGTACCATCAGATTCCTGGAGAAGTTCCTAAACTCCTGATCTATTACACATCAGACAGATATTCAGGAGTTTCCTCTAGATTCAGTGGCAGTGAGAGTGGAAACCACATTGATTTCACTCTGACCATCAGTGAAGTTCAGCCTGAAGATTCAGGAGTTTATTACTGTCAGAGTCAACATGACAAGGGAAGTAATGACTGGGTGTTCACACAGTGTAAAAGCATCCTACCAAAACCTCGCCTGGATTGAATGTCCTGCTGCAGATTTAACTCACTGTTGATGGTGAAGATCTTTACTCAGAACACTGATGTTTTAAAAACATGTTAATTTCAGTCAATCATTATATTTTCTAAATATTCTATTAATATTAAACAAAGGTTTTTAGTGTTTAATATTTTTTTACGGTTTTGGGTTCATTTAGGATTTGAACCCGATACCTGAGGATTTCACATCCTAAACAAGACTTTCTGAGTTACATAGAAACAAAAGGTTCATGCTGCAACAAAAAGCTGAAAACCTGATGAAAATTTTCAAAATCAAAAGCATCCAATAAATCAGCACCAAAAACCGATAACATACGAAAGCCCCATTTCATTCAAATTGTAATGTGTCCGTCTGTCTGAAGTCAGAGTAGGAATGTAAAATCAATTTGACCCATTTTCCCTTTGCTAAGACACATTATAAAAAGAATCCATGAATGATGAAACTGACACTGTTAATGATTTGCAAAGCTTTTATTTGGCACAAAGTTTTTAATCAACACTAGTTTACATCTATAAATTATAATGATACTGAAACATAAAGAAAGATAATAATTTCTTTAATAAATCAAAGAAAAAATTGTATATAATTAAGTCACCTTTACTAAGGTGTAAGTGTGTGTGTGTATGTGTATGTTTGTGTGAGTGAAAGAGAGAGAGAGAGAGAGAAAGAGAGAGAGAGAGAGAGAGAGAGAGAGAGAGAGAGAGAGAGAGAGAGAGAGAGATGGAAACTGTGAAGTTTCTGTCCTCTTAAAGTTATAAATGGTTTTATCACACATTCTGTGTTTTCACTTCCCTTTAATAGACTCTTAGTTAATGAAGCAGATCTGAGTGCAACAGCTGTTGCTGAGTTCTTTGAACACCATTTGACAACATATATTAAAATGTGCTACTGTATATAAGGCATCAGAATAGAAAAGACATGATAATATTATTACAAGTACTATTAATAGACTGTAATACATGTATTATTGCTGTTTAGTAAAGCAGCATAGTGTGAGAACAAAAGCAAATTTAATTTTCAGATTTAAAAAGCCTCAAATAGAAGAAAGGTTTATATAGTTTTATATTTTGTTTAAACATGCTTGTATTATTTGAATTTACACTTATGTTTAAATCGCTTTTTAATGTATTTCTTGTGAAATTCAATACAAACTTAACATGCATATTAAAAACACTTTAATCATAAACCAATTAAACTGAAATGAGAAATAAGCGAGTTTTGATCGTGCAGTGAAGAATTTGTATTTATAGTCTATAGTTACTAATGTTCCTCTCTTAAGTACGTTTGCGAGTGTGTTTTTCTTTCTCATTATTGTTTCTCTTTTGTTCTGTCCTTTAAACATCTCTTGTTAAAAATAAAGAGAGATTTATTTTCAACTGAAAGTCTCGTGCTGCCACCAAAAGTCCACCATAGTGATACAAACCCGTTCAGTGGCTGTACAAACACCTCCTGCTCACCAACACTGTAATACCATGACTACACAATTTCCTTTTTGTTATCTATAACAACAAACAAAAAAGATACATCATAGCATTTTGTGATATATTTTGTATGTATTGCACACAAGTGTAATAGACAGCATTTTAAACTACACACTACATTTAATTATGAGACATATTTTAATATCTGTAAAATTGATATTTGCAACACACTGGGTGTCTCCCTAGTCACAGACATCTGATTCAACCCAGTAATGTTAAAAAAAAAAAAGTAAATAATTTTTTGTTAAAAATGATTGGCACAGAGTTTCGAGTAATGAGATCCAGTGTGCAGTTATACAAAATGTTACATGAAGATCGTTCATCAAATTGTTTAGTAACTCCCCTGTTGTATAATCTCAAATCCTGTCAGATAAAGAATAAAGAATAAGATAAATAAATAAATAAAGAATCATGTCCAACTGTTGCTGTAGGAATGTATTAATGTTTGGTCTCAAGCTTTTATTCATTGACCTGTTATACTGAAAACAAATATTTTAATGCAATATTTTACAGACACTTTGCATTGATTTCATGCTTCACTGCTCTGAGAGTGTTTATAGATCTCTGAGTTTAGAGGCATTTTAAAACTGAAAACTATTTCATGTGACAGCAAACCTCAAAGTTACAACTATGATTTCTATCATCATTTGGACACTGTGCTACATTCAAGGTAAATTAAATTCATTTTTAATATCAGAATAACAATATAAAATGGTCTTTGTAGAATTCTCCATAATAATAAGTGTTACTAATGGTGACATAAATTGGGATTCTTGAAAAGGTTTGAATGTAAATCTTGGTTATGTAGAGAACATACTTGGAGCTGGACTTAATGTGATTTGATCTCTTCACAGGTTCTGTGGGTCAGGTTGTGACTCAGTCTGGAGATCAGACAGTGAAGCCTGGACAAACTGTTACTATTGAATGCAAACACACACCAAGAGTTAATTGCTGGGATTCAGAAGAAAGCAAGAAATATTGTATGTCCTGGTACCATCAGATTCCTGGAGAAGTTCCTAAACTCCTGATCTATTACACATCAGACAGATATTCAGGAGTTTCCTCTAGATTCAGTGGCAGTGAGGGTGGAAACCAAATAGATTTCACTCTGACCATCAGTGAAGTTCAGCCTGAAGATTCAGGAGTTTATTACTGTATGGGTCAACGTAACATTGCAGACTGGGATAAACCACAGTGGGTGTTCACACAGTGAGAAATCATCATACAAAAACCTCCTCTGTAAATACTGCACACATTCACTGCTCCATATGTGGTCATCTGTTGCTGTTCATTACTGTGAAAATCTTTTTTTCACATTTTTTATTATTTTTAAACATCGTAGGGCCTCAAAATATTTCCATATTAATTAAAATCTGTTATAGTCCCAGAAACCAGTTTAGTTCAGAAGTTTGGTACAGATCTTATTAGTTCAGAACTAAAATCAATCTAGTTTCACTCAAGATCTGATTATATTTATTATAACAAATACACAAATGACATGCTGAACTACTTATAGATGTAGATATTTGCCCAGACAGCGATTAGATTTGATTATCAGTATTGGTTGCTCAGTAGACCAAACCATAGACCAAAATATGTATTTAAAAAAAGTAATAAATGGTTAAAGCATTGGGTATTATTATAAAACAAAACTAATATTGAATTCTGTCAATGCATTGAATTTTGCAATTTTTGAATTTTGTGATCCTTTGCAATTTGTCAATGCATTCGCACTTATAGTTATGGAGTAATGATTTTTATGCCAGGTAATTGAAAATAAACACTAAAGGACATAAAAAACTGAATGCATACAATTCACCCAGTCTTAATGTGTCAAGAGTAGATGATGTGCTTAGTAACAGTGCATGCCTCAATCTCTCGTCTATTTCATGCTTTAGGTTTGAAAAATTGGGTTTCGAAAAGAAGGTTTTGTATGTGGATCCACATCAAGCCCCTGACTGTAATGTCACTAAAACACTGAAGTAAAAGCAGAAGCATAATATTGTGAAATGAAATACAATACAGTAATGTACTGTAACTTTCATATCAGGTTACCGCTATTATAATAAAAACTACCACAATGAATCTTTTGCAACTAAAGAAATAATTGCTTGCTATGATCCATAACAAAAACATGTACAATTTTGGTTCCAAGTACACTGGTGTCTCTAAATGAGGTTAGTAATTAATTTGGCATGGATATGATTCATTATTTATTTGATCATTAGAGTTTTGCATCTCGACCAGAAAGGACGAGAAAAAATAGTCCGTCAGTCAGTTAGTTGCATATTCCTGCATATTCCATCTGTTGTTCGCAGGAAGAACATTTACATAGTAAAGACACTTTGTAACGTCATGCTTCAGTGATCTGAAAGTGTTTATAGAGCAGCGTGTTAAAAAGTTCATGACTGAGTGATCTTCTAGATCTGAAACTGTGGAGCTAAAATAAAACATGACTTTAATATCCATTATTGTTTGGATACTCACAACCTGCACCTGGGGTAAGTATATAATCATTTATACTTTACATGTGTATAAACATAAATACACTTTAATATTTGCACACTTTTGAATTAAGAAGAAGATCTTATAATCACATTTATTTGACAACTTCATACGTTTTGGGCTACTTCAACTTTTTGATAGTGTAACTAATAAATGTGCTCAACAGTTTGAATGATTGATTCTGTATTTTCTGTTCTGTCTTTCAGTTTGTGTGGGGCAGATTTTGACTCAATCTGAAGCTCAAACAGTTCAGCCTGGTGTAACCGTCACTATTCACTGTAATCACGCACCAGCAATAAAATGTTGGAAAAAAGATACCACTCAGTATTGTATGTCCTGGTACCATCAGATTCCTGGAGAAGTTCCTAAACTCCTGATCTATTACACATCAGACAGAGCTTCAGGAGTTTCCTCTAGATTCAGTGGCAGTGAGAGTGGAAACCACATTGATTTCACTCTGACCATCAGTGAAGTTCAGCCTGAAGATTCAGGAGTTTATTACTGTCAGAGTCAACATGACAAGGGAAGTAATGACTGGGTGTTCACACAGTGTAAAAGCATCATACAAAAACCTCTGTCAGACTTTACTTCTGCAGGTGGATCTGACAGTGCAGAGGGGAAGAAAACTACTGCAGACACACTGTACACACAGAACACATAAAACTGTTTATTTAAGTCTAAATACTTTCACTTAATATCCATCAAATATGTTTTACATTTTCCAAGTTTGTTTGTTTTAGAATTTAGAAATCTACCAAACTGAGACCAATTATATCCTGAATCCATGTTTCACTCTCCCAATCATTCCTGCATCCCCACATATATCAAATAATATCTATTTTATATATATCTATTCTATATTCTATATCTATCTATTATGTTGTTCAATTAAACAAAAATATTGTATTTATATTGTCAATGCATAATATTTGACATTTTCTATATGTCACATGTCAAATATTAAATTATGTGGGAGGTCAAAAGTATGTGGAGTCAGTTTATCACGGTGTCATTTATTTTATCTTCGGATTATGAGTCTTTGTCTTTAATGCTCAACACAGTTAGAGAACAGAGAGAAAGTGAAGAGAGAAACTGTGTCTCTGTGAGCACAACAGCACATTATATGAGCATGTGCACACACACTCTTCATTGCTCAGATTCAAACACAAAAATCAAAGATCAAATTGACACAGTTAATGATTCACAAAGCTTTTATTTGGCACAAAGTTCACTTTAATACATGTTGTGTTGCAACTACTGAAAAGAAGCATTTCTTTCATGAATCAAAGAGTGAAGCAAAGTCATATATAACTGAATGTTATATATGTGTACATATATACTGAATGTGTGTGTGTGTATGTGCTCTCATTCTACATCACACTGTTCTCTGTTCAGGATCTTGGTCACTGGACTCTGGGAACCGTGAGTGGCCTCACAGATGATGGTTCTTGCTGAGCTCCACTCACTTCCAGTGAGGGTCAGACTGCTGCTCCAGCTGTACAGTCCGTCCTTCTGCAGCACACTGGGACTCAGATTCACACCAGATGTCCTGCTGTTGCCATCCACCTTCCAGGTCAGCTTCCAGTCAGAGGGGAATCCTTTACTGCCCACACACAGGACTGTAGCCTGATCCTGCTTCAGCTCATCTCTGGAGGGAGGCAGGACCGATAGAGTGGGCTGAGAGTCACCTAGAGAGAGAGGGATAGAGAGAGAGAGAGAGAGAGAGAGAGACAGAGAGAGAGAGAGAGAGAGACAGAGAGAGAGACAGAGAGAGACGGAGAGAGAGAGAGAGAGACAGAGAGAGAGACAGAGAGAGAGAGACAGAGAGAGAGACAGAGAGACAGAGACAGAGAGAGAGAGAGACAGAGAGAGAGAGAGAGAGAGAGAGAGAGAGAGAGAGACAGAGAGAGAGAGAGACAGAGAGAGAGAGATAGAGAGCGACAGAGAGAGAGAGAGAGAGAGAGACAGAGACAGAGAGAGAGACAGAGAGAGAGACAGAGAGAGAGAGAGAGAGAGAGAGAGAGAGAGAGAGAGAGAGAGAGAGAGAGAGAGGCAGAGAGAGAGAGAGAGAGAGAGAGAGAGAGAGAGAGAGAGAGAGAGAGAGAGAGACAGAGAGAGAGAGAGAGAGAGAAAGAGAGAGAGAGACAGAGAGAGAGAAAGAGAGATGGAAACTGTGAAGTTTCTGTCCTCTTAAAGTTATAAACGGTTCTATCACACATTCTGTGTTTTCACTTCCCTTTAATAGATTCTTAGTTAATGAAGCAGATCTGAGTGCAACAGCCCATTAAAACAGCTTTTTATTTTTCAACTTTAAGATTTACTGAATAAGACATTTTCTGTTTTTAATTATTGTTTTCAGTCATTATGATTATATACTGAAATTTCAATTTTAATTTGCTTTTATTATGTAATGTCATATTACTTACACAATTACAATTAAAATTACTGTTCAGTACTTTAATAATAAAGTTTATCATTGTACCAACAAGCATAAAATGAAAATCGAGTTTTTACATTTTTCTGTCTCATTCAACATAAAAAATATAAAATGACACACACATAACTTTTGCTTCTCTATCGGCAGCTATAAAATCAACCTGATATTTCCTGTGAAATCAGACCCGACAGCTCCATTTATTAATCACTATTATAACTTACTGTGGAGAATCAGGGTAAGATAAGGAGACTGTTTTGAGCACTGATGTTATGTACCTGCTCAATAGTTCATTTCTGTTCTTTTTTAACCAAACAAAATTACAGATTGCAGCTTTAAAAATAGTTGTAATATTATTGTACATCTGATGTAAAAGTCAAACAATCATATTAAAGCACCATAAAACAAACTGTACCCAATTCAATTCAGAGGAGAAATAAGTGTAACAGAGATTGTCAAACAAGTAGAAATGTGATGAACATAAACAGATTTATTTTAAATGTAAATTATTATATGTAAGTTTCTATTTTCACTATTGCTTCTCTTTAGTTCTGTTCTGTTTTAATGTCTCCTGATGGAAATAAAGAGAGATTTACTTACTTCCAACTGAGAGTCTTGTGCCGCCACCAAAAGTCCACCACAGTGATACAAACCCATTCAGTGGCTGTACAAAAACCTCCTGCTCACCAACACTGAACACTGAACACTGAACAATAACACTTAACACTGAATACTGTAACACTGAACACTGAACACTGAATACTGTAACACTGAACACTGAACACTGAACAATAACACTGAACACTGAACAATAACACTAAATACTGAATACTGTAACACTGAACACTGGACACTGAACACTGGACACTGACACTGAACCTTAAACATGAACAATAAATACAATAACAGCATCTGTTAGTTTTTGGCTCCTAAAAAATAAATATTTATGTAAGATACAGATGAATATATTAAACTAATTTTTATTGATTTATTGATAATTTTTTTATTGAAACTAATTGCTTGATCACACATACAAATTATTATTACAGATAATTTAACACTAACACAAGCAATATTACTGAGTATTTCAATCATGTGCAACAATTGTCTTCCTGTAAATATATATTTTGAACAGTTCTCCTGAAATTAGTTTTCTTGAAAATATTTTACAGTCTAATTTACAGTCTTGTGTTTCTCAAAACAAGCTCTTTGCAGTCTGTAATATAAACACCATTATATTCAGAAAATGCTGCCTGATCTGGATTCAGATTCACACTTACTTTCAACACTCAGTTTAGTTCCTTCATCCACCTCAGTGATTTCTTATTTATTCACTTTATAAAACATGCAGCATCTGAAAATCAGCAACAGAATCCTGCAAAATCATGATCGATTATGATCGATTGTTTCATTATGTCAGATTTCAGTATGTGTGTATGTTTTTGACAGCGGTCTGATGAGTGGAAAGTGTTTTGCATATTTACAGCGTTAGAACAAAAGTCCACTAAAGATCAGCTTGTTTTCAGTCGTGCCAGAGTCCCACAAAAACAATAATGTCTCTTTTATTCATTCTGTATGCACTGGTTCTGCTTTCTCAAGGTTAACATTTTATTTTATTCCTTATCAGAAAACATGCTATTTATTTCTGCAAAGCTTTGAAATATGTTTTGTGTAAAATGTTTGGACTACAACTGCATCTCATCAGTTGTGTTAAATGTAACACTTGTCTTGTTTTCAACTCCTCAGTTTCCCATCAGGAGGTCCAGTCTCCTGAATTTCTGTCTGTTAAAGCAGGAGATTCTGCTTCTATTAGCTGCACTGGGACCAGTGGAATTGGTGATCACATAAGCTGGTATCTGCTGAAACATGGAGAAGCTCCTAAACTCCTGATCTACAAAGCAAATCGACGTGCATCTGGAATCACAGATCGGTTCAGTGGAAGTTATTCTGGACATACATTCACACTGAACATACGTGGAGCCGAGCCTGAGGATGCAGGAGATTATTACTGTATGGGGGCTTATGCTAATGGGTGCCCACAGTGAAACAGTGTCATACAAAAACCTCCCTCAGTCAGACAGCACAGAGAATAAAAGTTGAGAAGTTCACAATATCACACTTTTAAAACAGACAGCCTGTTCTGATTTATACTGGTCTTATGGATATTAATTTCCCTATAAAATATATAAAAGAACTCATTTTAGATTTTAGTTGTAATTCATATATTTATTAATTTTAGCACCATTGTTCAGAAAATCTTATAATCTTCTTTATTATTCAGATCAAATTCAATTGACATTACAGTATATATTTCTAATATCAAAGACTGTAAAACAGACTTAATTCCTTCACCTTTAAAGATCATCACGTGCAACATAAAGAGAACATCACAATAATTATCACATTTGATCATAAAGAGAAACATGTTGAGAGATTTGTGATTTTTTAAACAAGAAGCTCATATTGTAGTTTTCAGGGGTCTTTATTTATACAACATTAAATGGTGGATTCAGTGAACTTTCATCTACAGCATTTACTCCCAACAAAAGCAGAATACGGTTCACGACAGTTTTCTGTCCTCTAGTGGATCAGATACACGTTCTGAAACGCTTGCTGTGAAAATGAAACTTTGGCTAACAAAGGGGATTTTCCAGCATAATGATGTTTTGCATCGACACCTCATGCTTCAGTGGTCTGCAAGAGTTTATAGACCCCTGAAGACTTTTAACACATCAACTGCTCACACTGAAACACAACCTGAAGCAAACATGATTCTCTTCATATGGCCACTTTGCTTCATTCAAGGTAGTTTTTTATATACTCTTTTTGTTTGACATTTTATAAAGCAGTTTATAAAGTATTTTAATAGAGTTTCTCTGTGTAAACAGGCGCATTGGGGCAGGTTGTTGTGACTCAGCCTGAAGTTAAATCTGCTCAGGTTGGTCAGAGCATCTCTATTGACTGTAAGGTGAACACTGTAGTTTATAGGATCCCAACAGGGTCAGTATCTAAAGGAGATTACTACATCTCCTGGTACCTTCAGAAGGCAGAGGGTCCTCCTAATCTCCTAATATATTACACAACAATGAAGCCTTCAAGTGCTCCATCCAGAATGAGTGGTGGAGGCAGTTTTCATACTGGAGGAAACGGTCTTGATTTTACTTTGAGCATCAATGATGTCCAGCCTGAAGATGCAGGAGTTTATTACTGCTTTAGTCTCCATAAGATCAGTAACAACTGGGTGTTCACACAGTGATAAAGTGTCATACAAAAACCTCCTCTGATCAAAATCTGATGAACTGAGACGGCAGATGCTGAAAGCAGAACAGAAACAGTCAACACCTGTGTGCATGACATACAAAGACATAAAACACTCTTGCCCTTATTAAATCTAATCATCTTATGATGTTCTGCTCTATCAACAGATTATCATTATATAGAATAAATGTGTAGATCATTTGCTCCTTTTCTGTTTTATAACTGTGACGTCTCGGTCCATCTCAAAAAGTCATAAACATCTCTCAGTCTTTCAGTCTCTTTCACTTCCCGTTCAGATATTCTCAGTTAATGATGCAGATCTAAATGTTACATTAAGAGACACACGTGTCTGATTTATCAAATAAATGAATTTTTGTTTACATTTGTTTCTCAAATATGTTGTTGCACAAATAGGTGTGCATTGTGTGCTTTATTGTGTTAGGTAAAATTCCAGGATGGAGCTGAATATGTTTCTCATCAGATGAAACTGTTGAGAAGAGATTTTTGCATCCTCACGGCTCTTCAAACTCCACTGGTGATCGTACTTGTTTCAGTCTCAAGCACGTATTGATCGAAGAATATTTTTAAGCTGAAGACACTTTGCATTGATTTCATGCTTCACTGCTCTGAGAGTGTTTATAGATCTCTGAGTTTAGAGGCATTTTAAAACTGAAAACTATTTCATGTGACAGCAAACCTCAAAGTTACAACTATGATTTCTATCATCATTTGGACACTGTGCTACATTCAAGGTAAATAAAATTCATTTTTAATATCAGAATAACAATATAAAATGGTCTTTGTAGAATTCTCCATAATAATAAGTGTTACTAATGGTGACATAAATTGGGATTCTTGAAAAGGTTTGAATGTAAATCTTGGTTATGTAGAGAACATACTTGGAGCTGGACTTAATGTGATTTGATCTCTTCACAGGTTCTGTGGGTCAGGTTGTGACTCAGTCTGGAGATCAGACAGTGAAGCCTGGACAAACTGTTACTATTGAATGTAAACACACACCAAGAGTTAATTGTTGGGATTCAGAAGAAAGCAAGAAATATTGTATGTCCTGGTACCATCAGATTCCTGGAGAAGCTCCTAAACTCCTGATCTATCACACATCAGTCAGATATTCAGGAGTTTCCTCTAGATTCAATGGCAGTGAGAGTGGAAACCAAATAGATTTCACTCTGACCATCAGTGAAGTTCAGCCTGAAGATTCAGGAGTTTATTACTGTATGGGTGAACGTAACATTGCAGACTGGGATAAACCACAGTGGGTGTTCACACAGTGAGAAATCATCATACAAAAACCTCCTCTGTAAATACTGCACACATTCACTGCTCCAAATGTGGTCGTCTGTTGCTGTTCATTACTGTGAAAATCTTTTTTTCACATTTTTTATTATTTTTAAACATCGTAGGGCCTCAAAATATTTCCATATTAATTAAAATCTGATATAGTCCCAGAAACCAGTTTAGTTCAGAAGTTTGGTACAGATCTTATTAGTTTAGAACTAAAATCAATCTAGTTTCACTCAAGATCTGATTATATTTATTATAACAAATACACAAATGACATGCTGAACTACTTATAGATGTAGATATTTGCCCAGACAGCGATTAGATTTGATTATCAGTATTGGTTGCTCAGTAGACCAAACCATAGACCAAAATATGTATTTAAGAAAATAATAAATGGTTAAAGCATTGGGTATTATTATACCCAATATTGGGTAATATTGAATTCTGTCAATGCATTGAATTTTGCAGTTTTTGAATTTTGCGATCCTTTGCAATTTGTCAATGCATTCGCACTTATAGTTATGGAGTAATGATTTTTATGCCAGGTAATTGAAAATAAACACTAAAGGACATAAAAAACTGAATGCAAACAACTCACCCAGTCTTAATGTGTCAAGAGTAGATGAAGTGCTTAGTAACAGTGCATGCCTCAATCTCTCGTCTATTTCATGCTTTAGGTTTGAAAAATTGGGTTTCGAAAAGAAGGTTCCACATCAAGCCCCTGACTGTAATGTCACTAAAACACTGAAGTAAAAGCAGAAGCATAATATTGTGAAATGAAATACAATACAGTAATGTACTGTAACTTTCATATCAGGTTACCGCTATTATAATAAAAACTACCACAATGAATCTTTTGCAACTAAAGAAATAATTGCTTGCTATGATCCATAACCAAAACATGTACAATTTTGGTTCCAAGTACACTGGTGTCTCTAAATGAGGTTAGTAATTAATTTGGCATGGATATGATTCATTATTTATTTGATCATTAGAGTTTTGCATCTCGACCAGAAAGGACGAGAAAAAATAGTCCGTCAGTTAGTTAGTTGCATATTCCTGCATATTTCATCTGTTGTTCGCAGGAAGAACATTTACATAGTAAAGACACTTTGTAACGTCATGCTTCAGTGATCTGAAAGTGTTTATAGAGCAGCGTGTTAAAAAGTTCATGACTGAGTGATCTTCTAGATCTGAAACTGTGGAGCTAAAATAAAACATGACTTTAATATCCATTATTGTTGCACCTGGGGTAAGTATATAATCATTTATACTTTACATGTGTATAAACATAAATACACTTTAATATTTGCACACTTTTGAATTAAGAAGAAGATCTTATAATCACATTTATTTGACAACTTCATACGTTTTGGGCTCCTTCAACTTTTTGATAGTGTAACCAATAAATGTGCTCAACAGTTTGAATGATTGATTCTGTATTTTCTGTTCTGTCTTTCAGTTTGTGTGGGGCAGATTTTGACTCAATCTGAAGCTCAAACAGTTCAGCCTGGTGTAACCGTCACTATTCACTGTAATCATGCACCAGCAATAAACTGTGTGAAAAAAGATACCACTCAGTATTGTATGTCCTGGTACCATCAGATTCCTGGAGAAGCTCCTAAACTCCTGATCTATTACACATCAGACAGATATTCAGGAGTTTCCTCTAGATTCAGTGGCAGTGAGAGTGGAAACCACATTGATTTCACTCTGACCATCAGTGAAGTTCAGCCTGAAGATTCAGGAGTTTATTACTGTCAGAGTCAACATGACAAGGGAAGTAATGACTGGGTGTTCACACAGTGTAAAAGCATCATACAAAAACCTCTGTCAGACTTTACTTTTGCAGGTGGATCTGACAGTGTAGAGGGGAAGAAAACTACTGCAGACACAAAAACTGTTTATTTAAGTCTAAATACTTTCACTTAATATCCATCAAATGTTTTTTACATTTTCCACGTTTGTTTGTTTTAGAATTTAGAAATCTACCAAACTGAGACCAATTATATCCTGAATCCATGTTTCACTCTCCCAATCATTCCTGCATCCCCACATATATCAAATAATATCTATTTTATATATATCTATTCTATATTCTATATCTATCTATTATGTTGTTCAATTAAACATTGATGTTGTATTTATATTGTCAATGCATAATATTTGACATTTCTTTATGTCACCAAGGGAAAAACATCAAATATTATTAAGTATGTAGCAGGTCAAAAGTATGTGGAGTCAGTTTATCACGGTGTCATTTATTTTATCTTCGGATTATGAGTCTTTGTCTTTAATGCTCAACACAGTTAGAGAACAGAGAGAAAGTGAAGAGAGAAACTGTGTCTCTGTGAGCACAACAGCTCATTATATGAGCATGTGCACACACACTCTTCATTGCTCAGATTCAAACACAAAAATCAAAGATCAAATTGACACAGTTAATGATTCACAAGCTTTTATTTGGCACAAAGTTCACTTTAATACACGTTGTGTTGCAACTACTGAAAAGAAGCATTTCTTTCATGAATCAAAGAGTGAAGCAAAGTCATATATAACTGAATGTTATATATGTGTACATATATACTGAATGTGTGTGTGTGTATGTGCTCTCATTCTACATCACACTGTTCTCTGTTCAGGATCTTGGTCACTGGACTCTGGGAACCGTGAGTGGCCTCACAGATGATGGTTCTTGCTGAGCTCCACTCACTTCCAGTGAGGGTCAGACTGCTGCTCCAGCTGTACAGTCCGTCCTTCTGCAGCACACTGGGACTCAGATTCACACCAGATGTCCTGCTGTTGCCATCCACCTTCCAGGTCAGCTTCCAGTCAGAGGGGAATCCTTTACTGCCCACACACAGGACTGTAGCCTGATCCTGCTTCAGCTCATCTCTGGAGGGAGGCAGGACCGATAGAGTGGGCTGAGAGTCACCTACAGAGAGAGGGATAGAGAGAGAGAGAGACAGAGAGAGAGACACAGAGAGAGAGACAGAGAGAGAGAGAGAGAGAGAGAGAGAGAGAGAGAGACAGAGAGAGACACAGAGAGAGAGACAGAGAGAGAGACAGAGAGAGAGACAGAGAGAGAGAGAGAGAAAGAGAGAGAGAGAGAGAGAGAGAGAGAGAGAGAGAGAGAGAGAGAGAGACAGACACAGAGAGAGAGAGAGAGAGAGAGAGAGAGAGAGAGAGAGAGAGAGAGAGAGAGAGAGAGAGAGAGAGAGAGAGAGAGAGAGAGAGAGAGAGAGAGAGAGAGAGAGAGAGAGAGAGAGAGAGAGAGAGAGAGAGAGAGAGAGAGAGAGAGAGAGAGAGAGAGAGAGAGAGAGAGAGAGAGAGAGAGAGAGAGAGAGAGAGAGAGAGAGAGAGAGAGAGACAGAGAGAGAGAGACGAGAGAGAGAGAGAGAGAGAGAGAGAGAGAGAGAGAGAGAGAGAGAGAGAGAGAGAGAGAGAGAGAGAGAGAGAGAGAGAGAGAGAGAGAGAGAGAGAGAGAGAGAGAGAGAGAGAGACAGAGAGAGAGAGAGAGAGAGAGAGAGAGAGAGAGAGACAGAGAGAGAGAGAGAGAGAGAGAGAGAGAGAGAGAGACAGAGAGAGAGAGAGAGAGAGAGAGAGAGAGAGAGAGAGAGAGAGAGAGAGAGAGAGAGAGAGAGAGAGAGAGAGAGAGAGAGAGAGAGAGAGAGAGAGAGAGAGAGAGAGAGAGAGAGAGAGAGAGAGAGAGAGAGAGAGACAGAGAGAGAGAGAGAGAGAGAGAGAGAGAGAGAGAGAGAGAGAGAGACAGAGAGAGAGACAGAGAGAGACAGAGAGAGAGAGAGAGAGAGAGAGAGAGAGAGAGAGAGAGAGAGAGAGAGAGAGAGAGAGAGACAGAGAGAGAGAGAGAGAGAGAGAGAGAGAGAGAGAGAGAGACAGAGAGAGAGAGAGACAGAGAGAGAGAGAGAGAGAGACAGAGAGAGAGAGAGAGAGAGAGAGAGAGAGAGAGAGAGAGAGAGAGAGAGAAGAGAGAGAGAGAAAGAGAGAGAGAGAGACAGAGAGAGAGAGAGAGAGAGAGAGAGAGAGAGAGAGAGAGAGACAGAGAGAGAGAGAGAGAGAGAGAGAGAGAGACAGAGAGAGAGAGAGAGAGAGAGAGAGATGGAGACTGTGAAGTTTCTGTCCTCTTAAAGTTATAAACGGTTCTATCACACATTCTGTGTTTTCACTTCCCTTTAATAGATTCTTAGTTAATGAAGCAGATCTGAGTGCAACAGCCCATTAAAACAGCTTTTTATTTTTCAACTTTAAGATTTACTGAATAAGACATTTTCTGTTTTTAATTATTGTTTTCAGTCATTATGATTATATACTGAAATTTTAATTAGCTTTTATTATGTAATGTCATATTACTTACACAATTACAATTAAAATTACTGTTCAGTACTTTAATAATAAAGTTTATCATTGTACCAACAAGCATAAAATGAAAATCGAGTTTTTACATTTTTCTGTCTCATTCAACATAAAAAATATAAAATGACACACACGTAACTTTTGCTTCTCTATCGGCAGCTATAAAATCAACCTGATATTTCCTGTGAAATCAGACCCGACAGCTCCATTTATTAATCACTATTATAACTTACTGTGGAGAATCAGGGTAAGATAAGGAGACTGTTTTGAGCACTGATGTTATGTACCTGCTCAATAGTTCATTTCTGTTCTTTTTTAACCAAACAAAATTACAGATTGCAGCTTTAAAAATAGTTGTAATATTATTGTACATCTAATGTAAAAGTCAAACAATCATATTAAAGCACCATAAAACAAACTGTACCCAATTCAATTCAGAGGAGAAATAAGTGTAACAGAGATTGTCAGACAAGTAGAAATGTGATGAACATAAACAGATTTATTTTAAATGTAAATTATTATATGTAAGTTTCTATTTTCACTATTGCTTCTCTTTAGTTCTGTTCTTTTAATGTATCCTGATGGAAATAAAGAGAGATTTACTTACTTCCAACTGAGAGTCTTGTGCCGCCACCAAAAGTCCTCCACAGTGATACAAACCCATTCAGTGGCTGTACAAAAACCTCCTGCTCACCAACACTGAACACTGAACAATAACACTTAACACTGAATACTGTAACACTGAACACTGAACACTGAACAATAACACTGAACACTGAACAATAACACTTAACACTGAATACTGTAACACTGAACACTGAACACTGAATACTGTAACACTGAACACTGAACAATAACACTGAACACTGAATACTGTAACACTGAACACTGAACACTGAACAATAACACTGAACACTGAACAATAACACTAAATACTGAATACTGTAACACTGAACACTGGACACTGAACACTGAACACTGAACAATAACACTGAACACTGAACACTGGACACTGAACACTGGACACTGAACACTGGACACTGACACTGAACCTTAAACATGAACAATAAATACAATAACAGCATCTGTTAGTTTTTGGCTCCTAAAAAATAAATATTTATGTAAGATACAGATGAATATATTAAACTAATTTTTATTGATTTATTGATAATTATTTTATTGAAACTAATTGCTTGATCACACATACAAATTATTATTACAGGTAATTTAACACTAACACAAGCAATATTACTGAGTATTTCAATCATGTGCAACAATTGTCTTCCTGTAAATATATATTTTGAACAGTTCTCCTGAAATTAGTTTTCTTGAAAATATTTTACAGTCTAATTTACAGTGTTGTGTTTCTCAAAACAAGCTCTTTGCAGTCTGTAATATAAACACCATTATATTCAGAAAATGCTGCCTGATCTGGATTCAGATTCACACTTACTTTCAACACTCAGTTTAGTTCCTTCATCCACCTCAGTGATTCCTTATTTATTCACTTTATAAAACATGCAGCATCTGAAAATCAGCAACAGAATCCTGCAAAATCATGATCGATTATGATCGATTGTTTCATTATGTCAGATTTCAGTATGTGTGTATGTTTTTGACAGCGGTCTGATGAGTGAAGGGTGTTTTGCATATTTACAGCGTTAGAACAAAAGTCCACTAAAGATCAGCTTGTTTTCAGTCGTGCCAGAGTCCCACAAAAACAATAATGTCTCTTTTATTCATTCTGTATGCACTGGTTGTGCTTTCTCAAGGTTAACATTTTCTTTTATTCCTTATCAGAAAACATGCTATTTATTACTGCAAAGCTTTGAACTATGTTTTGTGTAAAATGTTTGGACTACAACTGCATCTCATCAGTTGTGTTAAATGTAACACTTGTCTTGTTTTCAACTCCTCAGTTTCCCATCAGGAGGTCCAGTCTCCTGAATCTCTGTCTGTTAAAGCAGGAGATTCTGCTTCTATTAGCTGTACTGGGACCAGTGGAGTTGATGATGACATGAGCTGGTATCTGCTGAAACATGGAGAAGCTCCTAAACTCCTGATCCATGATGGAAATCGACGTGCATCTGGAATCACAGATCGGTTCAGTGGAAGTCAGTCAGGACTCCTTTTTACACTGAATATACGTGGAGCCAAGCCTCAGGATGCAGGAGATTATTACTGTATGGGGGCTTATAGTAGTCCAGCATTAACACAGTGAAAAAACCTCATACAAAAACCTTCAGTCAGATTGTACGCATAAGAACACTGGGGGCTTATACTCGAACACCACACACCTAATGCTCATATCGACATTATTAAATTTCAATCAATTCGACTGATTTGGTAAATGTATAAGCCTGTTTTAAATCCAATGTGGACCACCAAAATTCCTCAAATGATTTAATAAAATAAAATTTAATATGTTTACTATATGTGCAATGGCAGTTTAAGTCACACCAATAAGCTACAACCCATGCTCAAACAAATATACCTTATATATCTAAATATATATATATATATATTAGATACATATACCTAATATATCTACAATTTAACATGTAATTTTAATGAATGAAATGGAATAATAAAAATAGTATTTGACTAATGCTCCATGCAGCAGTGATAAAACTGTTTACTGCCCCCTGCTGGATGCAGAAGGTACAAGCCCATGTTCATAACTAACTGAACTGAAACTTTGAGATATTTTTATATCTTAGATACTTTTAGCACCGTTAGATATTTTGCATATGATGCCCTGATTTAGAAACACGGATCGGTGAGTTTAATCGACCATTTTTCGTTTTGACAACACACTCATGTATGCATTTATATTTCTCTGGTTAAAAGCTATAACGTGGACTTTATATTGACACAGATGATCATTGCATCTAGATTAAATGTGAATTAAAAGCTTCTCGCATCTGTGCATGAGTTTTAACTAACACTTGCAAGGGTTTATGTAATTAAAATGGGTTTGTGTAATGTTGATACAACCGTAAATAGAAAATCAGACGTAATTTGATTGAATCGCTATATGCGTGATGTAAATTTTTACAGAAGAATTGTATTTACAGATGTCTCATGATTTGTGAGGCTTCGTCCATCTTTGTAATAAAACTGCAGTTTATAGACATTTAAAAGTTGTTGTAGATTAAAGGTGCTGAAGTCGTGTGGTCGCCAGGGGGCGCCATTACCACGCGTGCGATTAATGCAAGTCAATCACCTCACCATACATTTCCTGCATAGTGCGTCCACATAGAGCTACATGGAGGGATAATAATCACATTGTTAGACAAACTAAACACTTAAGTCCAATATTTGTGGGTTTACTGTGTATTTAGAATATTATGTTTACTTCAGTGGCCACTTTGTGGTAAGTTTTCTGAAAGCTGCATCAGCCAGTCAGTTGTGAAGGTGAAGGTGATGCAGTGACTTTAATGGAAGTTTTGTCTCACAAATGTACAGTGGATTCATCACTGCATCATCACTGTATCATCACTATATCTTCACTGTATCATCACTGTATCATCACTGCATCATCACTGTATCATCACTGCATCATCACTGCATCATCACTGCATCATCACTGTATCTTCACTGTATCTTCACTGTATCATCACTGTATCATCACTGCATCATCACTGCATCATCACTGCATCATCACTGCATCTTCACTGTATCGTCACTGCATCATCACTGTATCATCACTATATCATCACTATATATCACTGCATCATCACTGCATCATCACTGCATCTTCACTGTATCATCACTGCATCTTCACTGTATCATCACTGTATCATCACTGCATCTTCACTGTATCTTCACTATATCTTCACTGTATCATCACTGTATCATCACTGCATCATCACTGTATCATCACTGCATCATCACTGTATCATCACTGCATCTTCACTGTATCATCACTGCATCTTCACTGTATCATCACTGCATCTTCACTGTATCATCACTGTATCATCACTGTATCATCACTGCATCATCACTGCATCTTCACTGCATCATCACTGCATCTTCACTGCATCATCACTGCATCATCACTGCATCATCACTTTATCTCGCTCATCATCAAGGTATCATCTGCTGTATCATCACTGTCATTTGTCATCACGCATCACACATCTTCGACTGAAATACATCCCTGCATCATGAATGTCCATCAAAAGTGCACCTTTGAAACATCTAATCACTGCCCACCGTGAGGAACATTGAAGTGCTCTCAGGTTCAGTGCTGAGGCTTTATCGTTTCAGAGAAGTCTAAGCTGTGAATTAAAGAATAGCTGAGAGCACTTCTCTGTCTTGGAGACTGGCTGCCCCAGGAGGAGGAAAGGGTTGAGGAGCAAGCGTCCAGAGTAGATCACAGAGGCAGTGATACAGGTGTCTGGAACAATGTTTCAGAGTTAATACGTTTAGTTTATTTGCACGCAGTCTGAGTTTGCTTGTCAGAAACACGATTAACATGGTTTATCACTGCTTATTGTGGTTAGTTAAAGGAATAGATGTCTGTCGTTGTTTATCATGTTTTTGGAAACCCTTGTGACCTTCTGACTTCAGTGGATAACAAAGGAGAAATGCTGTTTAATATACTTGGAAGCAGTTTCTGCGTAATAAAAATGAATAAGGATTGTTGACATCAAGATACATAGCAGAATAGCACCAGGAAAGTATAAATTGTTTTTTGCAGAATAGCATTTTGATGGCAAGTGTATTTAGCGCCTATTTGAAGCTTATCATAACATTTCATTTTTTAGCCAGGATATCATTCAAACTTTCTCTGTGCGTTCCACAGAAGTCGTTCAGTCATACAGAACATGAGGAAGAGTTTTCATTTTTTCACTGTCTCTTTAATGCAGTGGTGAAGTTTATTACGCATGGCATTATGGGATGAACAGAGAATACTGGCTCATTAGGTGACTTACACATTGCTGTAGCTCTGCCTCTGAGGCTCATTAGGACTTTTACAGCTGAGTGTCTGATCACCAGCTCTGATCTAACTCCCGTCTAGAGTTCAGAACACAGCCGCGGGTTACCCTGGGTCAGTGCACCCACACACAGGCTCACATACAGCCTCAGGAGGCGTGGCATATACCATAATTCCTGCTCTCAACTGCACTTTATCACCTAATGATGAATGATTCTGCTAGACGTGTGAATGACAGAAGTTTCAGCAAATGATATAATGATGCACCCAGTGTTTGTTAGCATTTCCTCTTTGATCCCGTTTACACTTGGCATTCAAATGCGAGTGTTCAGATTGTGTTCTGATCCAGTAGTAGTCATGGATGTGTTGCAATATCAGCATTGTTTGAATGCATCCAGTCACACCCTGCATAATTCTGGTGGGCGGAGTCAATATTAAACAAACTCCGCCTTGTGCACCTTTCTTTTCCCAGGGCTGAGTTTTCTAAAAAAAAAAAACCTTGAATTTCACATGAACGTTTTGCTTTGCATAAGCAGCCTTGGTTTCAGGCTTTATTTAAATATTAAATAAAGAGATCATATCAGTTATATGGCTGCAGAAGCGACTTGATGTGGGTAAATGTAAACACACTGGATTCTAATTTGAATGTTAATGTAACACATCGGATGAGCTACATTTGTTTAGCAGCTGTTAATAATGAAATGTAATGTTTATGTGCACAGGGAACTCATGCCCAGTAGATCCACATTTTCAGAGCTCAGTGTGTTTATATTTGTTTGTACTGTGTGTTTGTATTTACTCACAGTGACCCCTGTATGTCTCTCCACTGTAACTCAAGCGTCCCCTTTACTGTATGAAAACACAGCCGAATAGTCAACATTGTAAAACTGGAGTTTCACAGTATGAGTTTTAGAGATGCTGGTCTTTTCATAACACTGAACGCGTGGTTGGAAATAAATCCACATGGTTAATAGACCATGGTTCATTAGTTATGCCCTGTGCATAAACATTAAACATGGGTTTTTGCATGGATTCTGGTATAATTTAAACTGAGTTTTTCCTTTAAAAAAAGTTTGTTTTAGCCTTCCTTACGATAATGGCCAAAACTTTGCAGTAGTCATGACATAACATCAATTTTCTATTACTGACTGTACTGTAAATCAAATAAACGAATCGTTTGTTCTATATCTGTGCATTGAGCCAATACCAGCTTGACCTGGGGCGGTTTGCACAGCAGTTTATAATGTGGTGAGGCTGATGTGCATGTATCAGTCAGGCAAGCGATAATCGGTGCCTCTGTGTTACGCAGCCTGTAGATAAACTAAAATAAATCTGCAGGCAGCGCGTGAGCTGTGCCAAAATTGTTGTGTGTTTGGACTCCCTTTGGGCTCGACCAAATTACGTTTGAAAATGTCTCTAGCTAAGGCCGAAGGATCTTATGTCAGTCGTACATGTTTTCCACTGTTTGTTAACCCCCGGGGGACTTGGAGGGGTGAGAATGAAATCAGGGTTCCAGGTTAAAGCAAATAATCAGCCTTCCTCGATGGAAATCCAGGGCAGATTGATGTCATTTGTTTCTGAGGACTAATTGTGCCCAATCAAGCCTTGATGCCAATGAAGTGGATCAAATGATTGACAAGTCCCGCTCCATGTTGACTTTGGACCAAAGGCAGGTCATTAGATCATGAGTTTAAACTCGGGGAGGAAATAACACATTGGCAGGCCAGGTGAGAGAGCAGGCCAGGAAGTGTAGAAGAAGATTGTGATGTCAGAGGAAGAGTGTAAAGGTAGAAGGTATTCAATGTTTTGTGAATGCTGTTCAGTCCATGCATAACAGTGAAATTTGGAAATGCGTCTACAAAAACAATCAATTGTATAATTCAAATATTTGGCCTTTAGAATGTGAAAGGTGTTTTGTGAGCTCTGTTAGTCCGTGCATGGTGATGTGTTTCGCGCTGCAAAATGTAGCTTTTTTCTTGAAATACGTGTGCATAAACAATCGCTCTTACACTGTGACTACCCTTTCAAGTAACTTTTGTCACTTTCTCTGGAAAGTAATTATAATATTTGGCCTTCAGAGAGTGATGACGACATGTGTTTTCACAGTTGCAACAGCTTTAAGAAGCACTTGAATAACTGTGTTGAGAACAACATTAGGTAATCCTCCAAAGTGCCTGTTCTTTACGCAGGCCTCCTTAACCCAAAACGGCGCTCTATACCTTATTTCACGTACAGAATTTGAAGTCAGTTACTTAAGTTTTGAAGTAGCGCATACTCTTTTTATTTGAGTTAGATTTAACTGCACCGTTTTTGCCTCTTAAACCTTGTGGGCAGCTCTCCAGCACGGTATGCGGCAGCGTTATGGGTGATCCGAGTTCGAGTCTCAGCTTGAGGTACTTTCATGACTCCCTTAAAATGTAGCTTTTCGTCTTTGATGATAAAAATCAAAACTTTAAATATTGATCGTTTTGATGCCATTATAATATTTAGCTTGTGACTTTAAAGAGGATCACTGTTTCTATGCCCAGCAAGCTTTTTCTCCCCCATAAACCAACACTGGTTAATACCCGCAGCGACAACAAGGTGTTGAAAGAGAAGTGACTAATGTTGAGTGATGGTGGTGGGGGGGTGACATTGTATCCAGCTTCCAGAGCCCCGTGTCGGTGTCTGCCACCTCATAGCACCACGTTAACCCCCAGAATTCTTTGCATTCCTCCAGTCGCGGGCCACAAAACTCACTGTGGCCATTTAAACTGACTGGGTTTTTTTTTTTGGCTACCATTAAGCACCACCAGGCAATTGACCCCCTGACCTTCTACAAGCGACCTGTCGGAGGGGCTTTCAAGTGTATACTTAAAACTTCATGGGAATGGTCTCACCTGATCCAGGATCAGATCTCCCTGAGCAATCAACACCTAGAGGTTAGTTGGGTGAGTCTGGAGCTTGTGGTCAGTCTAGCATGTTAATAGCTTCTGTCTTTGCTCTGGCTGTCTGTGTGTGCGCGCATGCATGCGTGGCTGTTCCTTTCACGTATGTGTTGTGTAATGTTTTTGCCATTGCCACTGAAACTTATGATGTCAATCATTTTGTCAGCATTTTAAGGTTTAGGGATGGTGCTGGTGGCCAACACAGAGGTGCCGTTATTGACTGCCAGCAATGGAGAGGACGTTGAGAAGACAGAAAAGAGAGGACAGCTGTTGGGTTGTACAGTATATTTGGATGTAAACAATACATTGTCTTTCTCAGGGTACGACAGGCTTGTTACAACAGAGGTAGCCATTGTAGTTACTGTAGTTACTGTTTTCCATTTCCAAAGCTGCAATCTGTAACTTTTTTGGTTAAAAATGAACCAAAATCAGTTATTGAGCAAGTACAAGACAGATCAGTGTTCAGCTGGATCTTCTAAGCTTAGCCGATTCACAACTGTAAGTTTATAATAATGATTTATAATTTGAGCGATCAGGTGGGATTTTATGGGAAATGTCTATCTGTAAACAGAAAGAAGAAGGTTCAACTACTATATCGCATGTTTGGTACTGTAGATAGTTCAGCACTGTAGCTTGTTTATGCAGCAGTTGTTTAGAAGGGGGGGCAGTTGTGGTCGACTGGTTAGTGAGTCGGGCTTGTAATCAAAAGGTTGCTGGTTCAATTTCAGTGTTGGCAGGTAGCAACTGAAATGCCCTTAAGCAAGGCATCTAACCTCCGATTGCTCCCGGGCGCAGCAGTGCTGCCCACTGCTCCGGGTGTGTTTGTGTTCACGACTTGCAGTGTGTTCGCTCCTCACCAGTGATGGTTAAATGCAGAGGTCACATTTCAGGTATGGGTTACCATATCTGACAAATGACACTTTCATAAAAGAAGAAAATAACTGCAAGTACACTGCAGTTTTATGTTTCAACCAGAAATGGTGGTAGAGAGCAAACATTACAGAGTTAAAGGTGCCACAGAAATTTCTCCTTCAAGCTGTTTTTCAAAATATCGATAGTTACTAATTATTGCATTTAATATTTTAGCATTTTAACTCATCTAAAAAATCTTTATAGATGTGGACAGTAGAAATATTAGGCCACTAGTTTTATACAATCGTGATAGGGACAATGCAGATAAAAAGTTTCGTCTGTAATTTTCTTTAGTAACAAATAGCTAAAAGAGAAACTAAACCAAAATGTTCATTTCCCAGAATTATTTATTTAATATATACGTAATATGTAAATTTAAAAAAATTCAATATATACGTAAGAGCCACACTTTCTGGCATCTCTCTCAGTCACACAATCGGTGTGTGATCTGAAACAGAGGGTGATATCTGAAGTGCCCCACAAGGTTTATCCATTTAAACAAGATTATTTTTTTTGCTTAGATGTTTTATCCAGGATTTCTACGTTCAAGATGTTTAGATACTTCCTGTCATGTCCTCTATACACTTCCTTACGTCGTCCTAGAGGCAGTTTGTGAACTGTAATTGAAAGCATGTTTTTCATCTGTTCTTGATGTATCAAGATCATTGCTGAGATTTGTGAAACCTGCTCTTGATTTTTTTATCAGTTTGTTTTTAAAGACAAGATGGACTGCGATATTCAGCTAGTATTAGAGGAGCCTGCAGCCCATTATGCTGATAGGTAACATATGATCATTGTACTAAAAGGCCTTTATTGTGTAATGGGGGTTCAGTTGAAAGAGAACAATTACTGTTTAAGAACGTAGTGCCTTGTACCTAAAAACAATAATATAATTCCCCACCTGGGGTTAAGAAAATAGCTGACAAAGCAGTTGTGCTTAAGTCAGTTAAACACGGAAGAATTAGTCTGCAGTTGTGTGTGCGCGCATTTGCGCGTGTGCTTGAATGTGTACATATGGATCTCTGCATGGCTAAAATTTTCTATATGTGCATTCTTAAAAGCCTTCCCCTATTTTAATTTAATGCAAAAATACTTCCTTTTCCACCCTGATCATGTCGTAACACATTTCCCTTTCCTCCTTGATTCAGACACTTGACTGACTCAGGAGAACCGCACAGGTTTTGAGTTTCCCCCAGAGCACTGACCATTTCACAATCAATAAACACTTTGCTGATTTTTATTGGCCATAAAATTCCATTTTACCTTTGTGACATATTACGCTTGCTAACATTTTGAAGGCTTGTATAGTGATCAAAGGATGTCATAATAAAAGTGGCCTTAATACGTAGCTTTAAGGTCATTGGTAGCCATTGCCTAGAATGCTAACATTCTGATTTTACAGCATATACAGTAGAATGCCATACGTTAGTATAGTGAATGCATTTGTGTAGTATACAAATGTTTTATATGCATCGCATGGTAGTATGCTAATTGTGCGATATGTACTGCATCCCAGAATCTGTATGACCTCCCTTTTCATTGGCAGTGGGATGAATTAGGGATGGTTTTACCAACTACACTTCGACTCTATTTTCCATTTAATATTTTGACCTGCCAATAATGAAGCCATTTTGCATTTTAGATTTTTTCCAAGACTGCAACTGGACTTCACTTGCATGCAGTGTAGTGAGGTCTTGTGATAATAGAGCATACTTCTGTTTGTAGCAGATTGTATACCGCACAATATTCAGTAAGCTGGCATTCCGTTCATGGTGTAACCATTGGCTCGCAGGCCCTTGTATTTATTGTTATGCTCTTCCCTACTCATCAGAGGTCATGTCTTAATTCTTTCTTTTAGAGTCTAAAGTAACATTTGGGTTGTAGTATATGAGTCTTGACCAAATCCAGATGTAAACCTACTTGCATGACCTGTACTGCTATAAATACTGTTAAGGGTTCAGGGAGTCAGTGTTGAGTGGATACTAAGAATTGTTATTACAAAGCTGCGTAACTACGTTGACCAGCCATGACATCACAAACAGGCCGTCTGTGGTGTTTGGTTATGATTGGAAGAAAAGACTTCGAGTTGGTTAACCTACTCATTTACCTGAGATCACAATCGGCCGTTGTTGTGACGAGGGTAAGGACGTTTAGAGAGAGACAATCTGTAGGTCATTACAGCTAAACGAAAGCCTGTGATCTTTGATAAAACTCTCCTGCTAATGGCTAACCCTGCGTCCAATGTCATTTCCTTTTGATGTGCGAATGCCACAGTGATCTAGAAGCATAATTCTCTCCAAACCTCCTCGACAGGCACTTTTAATTAAGGGGGAGAGAAGGCTTCACTGTAGACTCCCCTCATCTGTTTCACATTTTCTGCACAGAAAGACTGTAAAGAAATACTATGGCCCCTGTCATATCAACTCTCCTTCTTGTGTGTAAAAGAAGTCCAGTGGTCTGATTATCATTCAGTCAAAACACATCAGCCGGGGTCAGACCTGTCTAACAGTGACTCTGAATCCTCCTCTAAGTAGCCTATTCCACGTCTAACTAAAGCCAGTAGGTGAAGCCCTGCAGTCGCCTCAACCAAAGCCATATGTTCCCAAGCGCTAGCCCGTTTCAAACATCTGGATGTCTCCGCATCGCTTTATCCCCTTATAGATGGTGCAAAGCCGTCGGGTTGGTGGTGACCTGCAAGAAGTTGCTGAGGAATACCACCACTATCTCCACAAAGCTAACAGCGAGGCATTTTTGGTTTAAAAGTGTTGGTTTAAACCTGAGAAGGGTTTAATAAAGTTTAGCATCCTCATACATTCTACATATGCCCATTCCTTTTCGACACAGAAATACTTCATTACCATATGCTTACACAAGATGATGACATTTTGTGCCATAGAATTACAGAAATAACTAGATGTTTGGCCTGCCACCACAGTGCTAGGGTGTTGTGGGTGGCTGTCATTGGTTTTTAGCTAGCTGAGATGATATTGCTAGGATGCTGTTTGTGGATGTTAGAGTATCACTGTGGTCATTAAATAATTTCTGGCCCAAGTCCAAGTAGATAACCTTCTCAATCTTCCCTTAAAGAGGTTTATGAAAATAGAAATACTATATATACACTATACTCCATAAGTATTGGGACAATAAAGAAATCAAAGAATCTTTTATGATTAAAACAAGAATATGAGTCAAAAGTACAGACTGTCACATTTTGTTATATGACTGTTTCAACACAAATGTTTACCAATTTAGAAGAACAGCAGAGTTTCATTCCTCATCGAATGTGAGCCTAAGTATTGGGACAATTGGCTCACAATTGTGTTTGTAAGTGATCAGCCGTGTCCTGTTGCATTCATCGTTCACACATTAAAAGCAGGGAATGTGTAGTATCAGTTCTGTGCAGTCTGAGTCTTGTGTTCAATAAGAACACACATACACCAAGATTAATTTATCCTTTACTGTCCCAATACATATAGAGGGCACTGTAAAAGTGTAATGTCAGTCTTAAGAAACAAAGTAATCGTTTCACTTCATCTAATATTTGTTGAATGTTGGAAAAAACGCGCTTCAGAGATTGTAAAGATAAATGTACAGCATCAGTCACTGTGTGTGAAACACATCTGACATTTTACTAACATGACTGATAAATGTGTGTTGGGTTAACACTGTTAATCCTTCACCAGCAGTGTGTGTACAGAGGCTAAAGAGGGGAGATTAACCTGTAGCCTTCCATTCTTTTAGTTCTGCGTGACCATTTACACACACCATTCCACTTTCCTTTCTGTAGTTGACTTTACAAATGTCTTTTCTCAGCTCCGCATCCGTTTACAGGTCGCTCGCATTGGGTTCTTTGTCAGAAAATGACATCTTCCCAAACACACAAAACAAAGAACCAAATCAGAGCAAACAGTCTCGTCAAACAAAGCAATCACAGTACCAGTGTCACTGGTTAAGCTAATAGTAAGCTAATCAATGACACACACAAAAATAAAGGTGCTAAAAAGGGTTCTTCGCAGAGATGCCATAGAAGAAACCATTTTTTGGTTCCCCAAAGAACCTTCCAGTCAAAGTTCTTAAAAGAACAATTTCTGTCTTTCTTCCACTACAATAAACCTTTTGTGCAAAAAAAAGGTTCTGATGATAAAGGTTCTTTATGAGACCATATAGCCAACAAAGAACCCTAGAGCCTTTAAGCATATGCAGAACTCAGTGCCTTGCAGAATCTGATCAGTTTTGTCATTTTCTTCAGTCAGATAATGAATGGACTTTGTAATTGAATATACCTGGATAATGTCTGTGATATCTAGCAAGCTGAGACTTAATTTTCCAACCTCCACCTGATCAGTACAGACACTCACAATCCACCACAAGCAACTGATGATGTTTTTCACAGCCATTGAAAGACATGTAGTAAGTCTTGTGAATGACTTTGGTTAGTTTTTGATAGTCTGATTGCAGAACGTTTAGATTTGCTGTTCATTTCTATGCTACTTTTTTCTTGTGTAGCTGATGTTGTGATTTTGCATTTGCAGTACTTTTAATGGTACTGTTTTCTGAGGGTGAATCTCTTGTTGTGGTATTCCCAGTGACTGGCAAGTACTTCAGTTTAAACATCTGCTAAATTAAAGGAACGGTTAATCATTCACTCGCCCTCAAACCCATAAAACGTTCTGCCTTCTGTGGAACACAAACAGAAATGTTTTACTGTATGTAACACATACAACAAAAGCATGCCGTGATTAGGGGCAGTTAGCTTTGTCTAACTTTGATGTACAATGTAACAATATAAAAATAGTAAATAAATGATACTTTTTTGTTGTCCTAAAATCACAGTAATAATCATATGACAAGATTTATGACAGCATGATAACATTCACTGCTCACCATAACATCTCAGACCATCCGCAGATGTCCTTTAGAGACCCGCAAGATTCTAGTCCATTGTTCTTCACCAGCTGCATGCCATTGCACTGTGTATATCTCTTTGTCTTTTATAGACCGGGCTGTGACAAGTGAGAAACAGAAAGCCAGCGTAATAGCATCATGCACATTCCTTTTCCTTGTTGTGTGGCGCTGATTGCTTCCTCTCCCTTTACTGGACCTGTTAAACACGCACAGAAGCGAAAGACAAAGAGATGCTCGACCTTTGACCTTTGGGATGAGCCTAATCTAAAGTTTGCATCCTCGGTCGCCATTGTTTTTTTTCCAGACAAGGAATCAAAGCTGTGTTGGATACTGGGGTCAGTGCTGTTCATCTGCTCACTGTTTACCAACAGAATATTTTGTGTGTGAGTGTGTGTGTGTGTGAGTGAGTGTGTGTGAGTGTGTGTGTGTGAGTGAGTATGTGTGTGTGTGTGTGTGAGTGAGTGTGTGTATGTGTGTGTGCTGTGTGTGTGTGTGTGTGTGTGTGTGAGTGTGTGTGTGTGTGAGTGTGTGTGTGTGTGTGAGTGTGTGTGTGTGTGAGTGTGTGTGAGTGAGTGTGTGTGTGTGTGTGTGTGTGTGTGTTGTTCGCACATTTACTCACAGCCCACCCAGGGAAATCCGTGCTGAGTGTCTGTTGACCCCTTTTTCACCTTTTACTAAACACTGCAATTATCTCTCTTTAGCCCTTTACAGGAAGGTACGAGGATTACTTGGATCTTTGTATCTTGAGTTGGCATAAATGAGAGCAAGGTGTGGAGTATTTTTCTTGAGTAGGCTTAGTTTTGAATTACTTTCCCTTCCTACTTGTCAGTTAGGGGTCTTACTGTGTAACCCAGACCAGTACTGGTACAGAAAGATGAAAAATTGTCTTCCAAGAGAGCAGCATTCCTGGGCGTACTGTAATAATCTCCTGGTCATACAAATAGAGGGTAAAACAGAACATCCAATTTTCTGTAACATTAAAGCCGCAATGCTTGTGTGTGCAAGAAAGAACTGCAAATATACAGTGTTATACAGTATATGCAGCACAGTTAAACAGTATTAGCATTAACTTCTGCTGGTGGGATTATAATAATTAATCAAAAGATTTGTTGATATTCATGTTTCTCATTGTTATTTATACAGTGGAATAGCTCATTTTCAAAATAATTATAAGACCACAATATACATGTATTATTTTGTGCCAATTTATTGAAGTAATGACATACAGTAAATCGGTTTTACATATTTCATCAAATATTCACAAACTTTACTGACATCAAGTTATACATTTACATAGAACCCTATTATTATGAAACAACGAGGTAGATACTGTACAGTAACTAAAATGGCTTATGAGATAAAAAATATGAAGTTATTACAGGAATAAATGGTAAAATAACTTAATGAAAAGGAACATGTTTAAATTAGTACCTGTACAAAAAACATTTACATATAAATCCCCAAAAAACGGACAGCTGCTCAATGTGTTTTAGGTCTGAAGTTGTCTTGCATAAACTTTCCCATACAGGAAAACTCATAAAAATGTTTGGGTACACACAGTAAAATCACCAGAAAAATATTTGTGTATATCCTCTGTTGTATTTGTAATGCAGTATTACAATCCAGTATTACCACATGTTAAATATTCTATGGTTTTCTTGCATATAAGTTTATAAGTTTTCTTGCAGTTTTCTGAGTTTAAACAACATGGATCCAAAAAAATACAAAAGACCCACATCAGGACACCAGCCAACAGTCAAATGAACAAACATGAATGTTTATTCACTGTAAAAAAAAACTTTGCTGCCTTATGTTTTAGTTTAATCAACTGGGCATTTCAGCTTAATATTTTAAATCTTGACTGGTGTAACTTATAAGTTAAACAATTTTTCAACTATTTTTATAAGTTACAGAAACTCAACACCAGTCAAGATTAAAAAAAAAGTTTAAATGACTTGCGCAACCAAGTTGATCAAAGTTAAAAATTTAATGTAGCAAAGTTTTTTACAGTGTATGTATCACAATCATCGACAGCCGCAGGACTCCACTACCATGTCCTCATACTGCTTGTATACCACGTTGTTTCCTGCATCGATGTACAGAATGCTGATGGGACTGAGTTTTGAAGGCACACAGCAACTGGGCGGCATGTTGCTGGGGTTCATGGAGTTCATTAGAGTTTGAATGATGGCGTGATTGGTCGGCTCCAGGTGCGACCGGAGGGGAAAGTCACACATGCCCTCACAGTGATATGCTTCATAATCTAGAGGAGCGATAACCCAGTCATCCCAACCCAGCTCCCTGAAATTCACATGCAAGGGTTTCTTGCTGCACCTAGACTTGGACTTTTTACCATGTCTTTTGCCATGCCGGTTGGGTATAGTGGTCCTCCTTCTCCTCCTTGACTTTGAATGAGGTCCTTTATCATTTTCCGGATTATCAGGAGACCACAGTTTAATCTTCTCCCTCTTCTCGTAGAAAAGGCTTTGCCTCTTTTTTGACCTTGTGAAAACAACCAGTATGGCTTTCTTGAGTTGAGAACGACCGTGTCTGTGAAATCCAAGATATTGCAAGTCAATTTCCCTCTCAGGGCTGTCTAGGGTTGCTCTGAGCTCTAAACAAAAGCGAGTTCCCTCAGAATGGTGATGACGTTCCTTAAAAATCTCCCATACATCAAAAACCTCCCATTTTGGTTTCTGTGCGTCCTCCAGATCCAAGGTTTTGGAGTCGAGGACGATCTCTGATTGACAGGAAAGAAGCTGAATCTCAACTGGGCCTGTCTCTGATGCTCGGAAGGTTCCAGAGATCTTTGTGTATATCCTCAGTTCAGCACCCAGAAGTTCCACATTGTCAGAAAGGGTCGATACATCAAACAGGTATTTCTGTCTCCATAATGGGGAGTCCAAAAGGTCATCTGAAACAAAGAGCACAAATATTTATCATCAGTGGCTGAACAATAATTACAATGTCCACATTTAGAGAGGCATAAGAAATAACATTAACCAGCGTTTTGTTTATATGATTTGTCTTTTTCTTCCCAGGCTATTGAAAGATGAAAATAACTGGTATTGTAGAGTAAATAGATATTTTTAATTTAGGTTTTCAAGTAAATAGAAAATATATTTTTATATTTATTTGAAATAACTTCTAGATTCAAATTTATGTTAATCCTGGGAGTTAAAAAGCATCCTTTAGAATAAAAACGGGATGATTAACTTTAAATCCGGAAGAGTTTTTGGGAATTGGCCCCAAAATGATCATTATTTCATTATTATTATTTATTTCACTATTATTTCATGTTGCTGGCAGAACTCGATCAATGCCATTTCCATTTTCCCTTGGTCCTTTTCTCAAGCGCACCTGTACCCAAATTATTCCGCCACTCCATGAACGAGAGAAAAAATAACCTGGAGCACCATGGCTTGTGACAAAAAGAGTTTGAGAAAAAGGGTGAGAAAAGGCAAGAATAAGAAACCCGGCGATAAATCAAAGCGACTCACCTTGACCCTCGTCCACAAAACTCGTGATGGTGTTGGCTGCTTTCGACGAGCGGAAAAAGCTCGCGTTGAGCCCCAGTTTCTCCGCCGCAGAAAACGTTTTATAGATGGACATCATGTAATCGTGAGGTTGTATTGAATCTTTGCTCGTCCGACGTGGCTGTATGTTTCCAAATAACGGTGAAGCGGACGATGTGCCCCTGCTGTATTTTAATGCCCTTTGGTCACCGGCGGGCGCGGACTTGGCGACCTGGGTGCCTTTGGATGCGCCTGGAAACAGAGGAGCCGTCGTGTGAACGCACACAAAATGCAAAATGAAGTTAAAGGCCACAAATAGCGTAAAGTCTCCGAAAGGGCGCATCTTGTCCATGCACATGGGAAAAAAGGGTCGGCTTGCTTGGATGAAAACCAGGTGCGGAGGTGCGGAGCTCCGTGAGGTCGGGAGCGCAGACTGAGAGCGGCTCGCTGTGAGGAGCGACCTCGCTTATGTACGGCCGTGACATTATTAGCCCTGTCCCCGGACCAGACCGCTAACGCTTTACAATAAGGGTCCACATGAGTTAACTACATCAGTTAACAATAACTAACAACGACCAATACTTGTGCAGCATTCATTCCTCTTAATGTTAATTTCAGCATTGACTAAACTATCTGTTGTAGCTGTTAACACGAATGCGCAATGAACCCAATATGATCATGCATGATGCATTTCATTTATTACATGCAACAAAGATTCATGACTGTCGTGTCTTATGTTGCTTATTGTCAGCTGATGTAAGATAACAACATAACTCATCATAACTCTGTTGTTAGTGAATGTGAGCTTATTGAAAGATACCTCGACATTTTTTCAACAGTGAAACGTGTGAAACGAAACAGTTATATTTAATAAATGTGTGTAATAAATCTTTGCATGAGCCAACGTGCTATTGTTTTTTAGTTAGGTAGGTAGAAAACGACAAAAAAATGTGATGGTCAATATCTTTGAAGTATTGCACGATTTCTTTCTTTGTCGTGAATGAGATTCAGAGATTTCATTATTTCTCTGCAGGTGTAGGAGTGTGAGATTGGACGCCCTCTAGTGACAACCCCTAATAACAGCACAAGTATGCTACATGTTGATTTTTATTAAAGACAGAAACATATTTTATATTATTATACTATATTATTTTTAAAATATGTATATATACATATTTAGTCGTTCAAAATAACAGGATTATATGTTTAAAAGCAAAAATTACATTAACATTTTTGTCAGACATAATAGATGTTTTTATCTTAATAATAACGATATTGTAATTTTGATTAACAACAGCAAGAAGTACGTAATAATTATGTGTTTATAAGTTTACACAAGAAAGGCACAGTGTTGTTTCTATGTTGGTTTGAATTGTTTCTAGGCGTCTCTAAGCAGGAGGAGCAGAGCGCTCAGCAGCAACAGACACACAGATGGTGATAAGATAGATGGACTAGAGTCGAAGATGCTTAGAAAGTCGCAGTCCGTGGATTCATCCACAGGGGCGGGAGTCATAACTGCATTGACAGTGAAGGATCTAGATTTAGCGTTCCAGTCATTTAGAGTGAATACCAACTTCAGATTCACACCTGTAGAAAAGAGAGAGAGAATAATAATGACCATGACCAGTGATGGCTATCCAGAAAATCTCACCATCTCTTAAACCTTCAGGATCCAAAGTTAGAACTAACACCTGCATCATAATACATGGTTTACAAGTCAAACTGTAAGAGTGATTATCTTCCTGATTTAACTCACCACTGGTTAAGATGGAGAGGTCAGTGTAATTGGCCCAGCAGCTACTGAAGAGGATTGTTGTGTTTCCGGAAAGTCCCTGTGCTGGATTCCCATTAGCATCTTTGAGCTCAGATGAGATGGTTAGACTTGTCACACCCACAGACACACAGTTACCCTGGAAACACACGATCAATATTGAGGAATTTTCAATAATCAATACAACTTTTCTAGTATTTACCCTAAAGTTTGCAATAAATATTGTAATTCTTAATAAAATGAGCCCTTCACTAGGATCTGACCCTCCTGGTTACTGTGACTTGGTCAGACGTGCCTGTCTGATGAAACGGTGGATGGCAACAGTTGCTAAGGAAGGACTGGTCAGTAATGTCTTTAGGGTGGGGCTTAGCAGAAGTTGAGAAAGGGATGATTGTGTCTCACCTCTGAATCCACAGCCATGATGCTGGGCTGCACACTGAGCGGTCCAGGGTACAATGCAGCCACCGGCTCGACCACTATTACCAGTGAAGACACTGTCCTGACTGACTCTGCCTGCTGGTCTTCACGAGTCACTTCCTGAGTGGCCACCTGAGAGACAATTACAGGTAAAATAATGTGATTTAATATTACTGGATAATCTATAATCCTAATCTTTGACCATATACTAATCTATAGTGTGCATCATATAAGCTTTGCTTTATCTTATGCTTTATTTCACATTGCTTGGCATATGTTACTATAATTAGTTGACTTTTGCCTGGTAAACTAGTGTTTCAAACTTCAGTCAAGCTACCCTTAATGTAATTAGTTACCAAATTATTATATTATTATATTATATTATTATAATTACCAAACACATTTTAAAGCTACTGTATAATGGGGCAAAATCTTTATAACAGTGTTTCTCAATATAAATATAATAGTCATTTGAACTACATTCCATTTATTTGAATAGTTACAGCATCACTTCTCATTTAGTTACTTCCTTCCTTGTCTGGCATCATTGTAGGAATGAAATGCAACTTTAGTGAGTTTATTAACGTAAGCTGGTTTTCTTACTGTACCTCATTCCAGGTTGGGTCACTTGAAGGGGGTGGAGGGGGGATCATGTCCAGTGATGACACGTTGAACCCGATGGACTCACTCAGACTGCCTGAGACAGCAGCACGACCCAGTTCATCAGCAACGTTCTTCAGAACCAAAAACTGCTGGTCTTCTTCTACTGCAGATGTTCAGAATGGCATTTCAGGCATTGTGAAGTAATCTTACAATAAAATGAATGCTTAATTTACATTTTTCCCAGCTAACAGGGAACATTCTCAGAACGTTGGAAAATGTTCTAGTAAAGTTCTCTGAAAGTTCCAAAATGTTCTTGCAGAAGCATGAGCAGAACATTTTTTAATATTATACATATATACATACATACATACATACATATATATATATATATATATATATATATATATATATATATATATATATATATATATATATATATATAAATTCATATATATTCATATATATATATATGAATAATATTAATAAGTTGAATCTTGAATAATGTTCTTATAACCAAGCAATACAACGTCTAAAACAATGGACATTTTAAACATTCTTAGAACTTTTAAAATAATATTTTTATGTTCTTGTAACTTAATGAAAATATTAGGAAAATGTTCGTACAACCTAAAAATGATGGGTCTGGCCCTACCGGTGGTGCTGTTTGCACTGCTGGTGCTGTTGGTGCGTGTCAGTGCTGTTGGTGCTGCTGGTGCTGTTGCTTTGCTGCTGGTGCTGTTGGTGCTGAATGTCTGGGTGGGTGGCTGGCTGATCTCTATCTCCACCGTCAGTCCGGTCGCACGTCGCCTTCGTGCACTGCTGCCTTCACGGACGATCTTGGTGATTCGAATCATATTCGGTGGAACTCTGAGGAATGCAGCCAGATTTTTGATCAGATTAGGTCCGAAGAACTCCGCCTCAGTCATGGCTGGGAGGTTGAAGGCCACGACAAGAACCGGGGAGGTGCGGATTTGAACCGGCTGTGAGCCTCGAAGAAGTATGTACAACATATTGTAGTCTGGATCAAAGAAGTTGGAACCATGAGCGGAGTTAAAATCTGGAAGATATTGTCCTACAGTGCACAGAGAGAAATCAGAGAGGATGGAATCAGCCAAAAAAATAATTTTTTAGTATAATGAAAAAGTACATACATTTTTGAAATGTATGCCTTATTGACGCCATTTTGCTTTAATGACTGTATGCACTTGAACAATTTACAAAAATTAAAGTATGCTTTAATAGAAGCAGGAAACTGTGAACATCATACAAATATGTTAACCTGTTGGTGTCACAAGTTTGCTTATTTGACTAGTGACCTAGAAACAGTGTAGAATTGAAAATGTTGTATTTATTTTACGTCATAATGTTTTAAATTTTTTCATAATCCTAAAACATGTCCTAGTATATACAAAAACCCCTTTGGTCTTCCAGCCTGCAGGGGGAGCTGTGTTCATCTACATTACTGTACCTTCATAATTAGGCTCAAGTGGTATGTAATCAGTCTGGCCTGCATTCCACTGAGCGTTTGTTGGGCCAACAAAATTGTTGTTTACATAGACGTCTAACCGCTGAGGGTTTGAGTAAAATATAGCCACCCTGACAGCCTGTAGAGAACAGAAGTTTTAGTGTTAGAAATTTAGCAATGGTCCAGGTCAGGACAATGCATAGTTGTCCATATGGAAATGAATGACATAAATATACCATAGATGTTTGTTTTCAACTTTCCTCTATAGTATTTTGAATTATAGAAACATATCTTTAATTAAATGTAAACATTCTTAAAGCATAAAAACCATCTGATGTTTTGAACCTTCGCAGAACATTCAGATTTCATATGTTTTGTAAACCTTTTCCTTGAACATAACATAAATAATTGAAAGGTTGTCTTCGGGATGCTGTGTCTATTATACTGTCTATCTAATGGACTAACCTCTGTAGGTTTAGCATTTAGCATCATAAGTCTCAGCTTCTGTGGTGTTGTGCTGGTAAAAAAGATTTCAAAGGACTTATTGGTGGCCACAATGGCATGGAAGAGAGAGATTCTCTTCTTACAGGAGTAGCCTGTGCACCAGTCGTGGTCTTGTGGGCCTGTAACAAGAGTAATGACATTTCCACGGTACATTTAAAATAAGAAAACTGTAACATGCACAATGTAAAGTAAATTATTTATTTGACTGTGTCTCAAAAAATTAGTAATTTTGAATATTAAATGTAGAATGTTAAGATAAATTAGTTGTTTATACCATTCAGCAAATCTATGTATTTGTCTCCCAGGATGGCCACAGGTGAAAGACGTCTCGTCTCTGTGTCTGCATCTAGACTTTCAACCACCAGCATCTGGTAATTGAGTCCAAAGCACTTGTAGCTCTGCCAGGTGTTCATGTATGTACAAAAGCTTCTGATCACACCTGTACAGGTCAAACAGACAGACTGTTCATACTCGAAGGTGTTAAATAAGTGAAAGATATTGCTTATGATTCTGATGAAAACATGATACTTAGTAATAATATTTAATTTAATTTAATGAACAGCATACAGAACTTCTAATTAAAATAAGACTATCTCTAAGAATGAAGAATGAAACCTTTGTTAGGAGCTATTTGATCTACAGGTATGCGGCTGCCGTTGAGAGAGGTGAGCATGACTTTGGGAATGCGGTAATCGCCCAGTCCATGTCGTGGATCCCCGTTCCACTCGTACTCTGAATAAGGCACCACTGCACCTACAGCTCCCAGAAAACTCCCATCCAGATCCTTCAACAAGGTCTTCTTCTTAGCATCACAGTCCATGTCCACACAGTCCGATGGGTTCACTTTACTACAGTAAGAAGTATAAGTTTATCAGTTTACCTAAAAGCAAATGATTTAGAGCAAGCTTTCAGTTTACCTCAGATCAGGGTTATGAATGAAAGCTAGAGATTCTTCTGTGCTGTTAATCTTGGAGATCCTCTCAACACTGATTGGATGTTGTAGGTCCTCATTTCTTGGGTTGCTCATGAACATGTAATTTTTTTCAGTGGAACACACATTCTTGAACCCAACAAATGTTGTATCTGAGGACAAAAACAGACCATAAAAAACGAGTGTGTCAATTTTAGCAGCTTGTGGCAAATTTCACAAGTGAAACTGGGGAATGAAAAAGAGCATGTTTTGAGAGAATGCGTCTTACCGGAGACTGTCAGTAAACCGGCTATGGCGTTATAGCTTATCAGTCCGGCGTGAGGTTGCTGTGGTGCGCTGTTGTGGTTAGATTCAAATGTCGGCCAGCAAATTCCAGACCTGCCTCCTGTTTCGCACAGAAGACGCTATTAGTTATATCTTATAGCTACAGCAATTAAACTCAATATATCACTCCAGAAAATACAGCTACTAAACTGTGCGGTCATTTCTACCATAATACTTTGTCATTTTGTCAGTCAAACTGCTGTAGTACAGAGTTTATTTTGCATGAAGCAGAAAACAAATTTAGTCAATAATTATTAGATTGAAAAAGATGGTTCCTGTAATTGAAAACAACAACTGTGGGGCTAGCAACAACAATGTTATGTTTAAATGTACTACAAGTTGTTTTGTATGGATTGTTTAAAACCAACTCTTCTAAAGATTGAAATATCAAATACGCTCAGAAGGAAGAAAAATAAGTTTTTCTATTGTTTTTGCTGTGCATTCAGCACAGTACAGTATTGTACCTTTAGGGGGCCGTGGAGCCCTGTGACTTTCACTGAGTGCAACGTAGGTTTCAGTTGTTGCCAGTCTGTCCAAACAGTTGAAATTGGGGCTGCTGCCCACAATCAGGGCATCCTGAAGAAAACAGGAAACTCATTCAAGCATGTGTCGAACATTAACATTAATGATAACATTAATGACAAACATGAACATAAATGATAACATTCATAATACCTAATAATATAGTAGTTTGCCATAATAATTGGAAATTTGATCAAAGTGATATTAAATTTCATTTTGGTGACGTCAGGATTTTTCAACATGTCCTCACCTGTACACGGACAGTTTTGTTGGCGTATGCGTGGCTGATAGAGGGAGGACTGTAGATAATCGGCATGATGCCCATTCCATTATCAACCAGAGTCACATTAGAAATGTACACATTCATGGACACCTGTAGGTCAGAGGAGGACAACATTTATCTTCAAAAAACCTGCATAATGCTCACAAGATCAGTGTGTTCTTCTTTATGCAATTAAGACATCATAGTTGATGAGTTTTAGGGTATTAAAGTAAGATGTTTGGGGTTCATACTTGAATGTATATGCCAAAATCAAAGCTCCTCCAGACAGTGAACCCCTGGATCTGAGAGCAACCAGCAAGTCCGTCTTTATTCATGTAGACTCCATACAGACCACCATGTGCCTCGTTCTGACTCCACTGGGCTACTGAACCTGATCCTTTTGACATATTATGAAAATGCAGTAGCAATTAAGTAAATGAAGATTACACAAGTATGCAAGCGTTTAACTAAAACAACTTAAAATAAATCAATGTGATTTAAATCTATTAAATATACTGCAGTCTGTTATACCTGGACAAGGTTCTCCATCAATTCGGAATCCCACCCGCTCATAGCCGGCAACAATATTTCCTTGAAGAATCACGTTGGTTGCTTCACTAACCTAAAACAAACAGTAACAAAATGTTGAACTAAGTAAAAAATTACATTGCATTTTTGCCAATACTCATTTTTTCTTATGTACTGTACTATGATATTTGTACATGATCTAATTGCCTTAATGTATGTTTTTTATTGTTTAAAGCATATGCTAAATAAAATGTAAATTTACCTGGGTACATCATGTAAATACCATGATATATGAAAAGGGCAATTTTCTGGCAATTTTACTTTATGACCATCACAGTATTTTTATGTTTATTGAAACGATACCTCAATGGCTGCATTCCATTCCGTGTTCAAACTCTCGGCTGCTCCATTGTAGGATCCTGGCCACAGTGTCATAGTAACCAAATTTTTCCGAACAGCATTTTTATCACCCCATATTCTGATGCCTTAAGAATTAAAAGGAAAATTTCAGAAGAAACAAGTAAAACAATCATACCAATACACTCCATTTTAATTTTTCTGTGCATTAACACTAAACAGTATAGCTGTCACTGAGTCGACACCTTCTCCAACAGTGTGATGGATCACGTTGTCATCAACACTCAGTCCGTCTGTTCCGAACACCCCAACAGCAGGAGCAAAGCCATCATAGAAAGCACATCCTTTCACATAGGACTCATCAGCCACCTATAAAAAATCATCATGTGGTTTCAGTGATTTACTGCAATGCATAACTCTGAACATGGTGTGCAGAAAAGTCTCTCACATCTTTCAGGTTCAGAAACACCAGAGAGTAACGCGGGTCTGAGGGGTCGTTCCATCCCTCCTGTCCTGTGTGGTAGAACTCAACGTTTCTGATCTGGGCTTTACCTGTGACAAAAGCATCATAACAATCACAGATCAGCTTCAGTTTGAGTAAGTTACACTAACTAAATGTGTCAGGTAACCTTCTATATGGTCAAAGAAAGTTTTTGGGGGCTTCTTTGGCTTCTACCGCCTCTCTGTTGTTATTTTTTGTTATAAGGTTCATACCTCTGTAGTTAATTCCTCCCCAGTAGAAGGTTCCCACCATCACTCTGGCTCCATAAGACTGCGTGTTCATGGCTGGATACTCCTCCCCAATGATCTTGATATTCCTGGTCAGTAAACCCACATTTCCTGCAAGCTGATAGCTTCTAGAGGATTCTGGCACACTGTGGCTTTCACCTGTACGACCCCAGTTATATTATATGTTAGATAATACATTTTAAGTGCATAATTTATACAATCACATACATCTTTAATTTCATATATTTGATATGACATATATGTTATATTTCCTAAAGGACCGAGTGCCTTAACGCATTAATTATGAAACAATTATGAGATGAATGGCGATGAAATATTACATTTTTTAATTAATAAATGCGCAGTTTTTGCACCTTAAACAGGGTGTAAGCAAGTGGATGCGCTTTTGTAAACTAACCGGAACTATGTTTAGTCTTTCTTGGGTTAATATCACTCCGCGTACGCGAGACGAGTTCCGATATACGAGGTGATGCGGTCATTCGGTTTGTCGTTTTCGTTGCCGCATTAATCAAGCACGTTAGTTAAACCGAAATAAGATGATTTTAGCAACGAGTTTTCCTCGTTTTTTATCGGTTCAGAGAAACGCCGATGAGCGTCCAGGATCCGTTATATGTACGCGTTTGCAGTCGTGAATCGGCTGTAGTACCGAAACTTAAGACCCTCCGCGATCTCCTCACACGGGCGCGGTTGAAGAGAAACCGCGGGAGACGGATCTGTTTCTAAAACAAACTGTGAATAAAATAAGATTATATGTAAAAGTGAAGATAAGGAGAAATATGTGAGTACTGTACTTTATTAAATTTTATAAAATTTTTATCTTTAATAAAAATTCAATAAAAACAACGTACTGATTGGGTTTAAAATCTTTTACCACAGTAACCATTGGGTAGTTTTGTTAATGAAACTAAATACCAGGGGTTCACCTTCAGACGGAATATACAGCTTTAATTTGGTATATTTATAGCATTATATAGTTATAATATAATATTACAATAGTTAACATTATAACATAATAGTTAATATTATATAGGTAACACAGTACGAGGTGTAACGGTTACAGGAAACAGTAATCATGGTAAATATGATATCTTGTCAAGTACTATATCTAACTATATCTAAGTACTAACCGATGTGTGTGTATGACACAGACTGATCCAGGGTCAGTGTGCGGCCATAATCTGAGACTGCAGTTATGGTGTGGATTTCAGTCTGCCATGGGTTATAACTGGTAGTGGACAGCACAATTTTATCCCCAATCTGAAGGTAAAAAAGAGGGTTTTAATGTTTAAACACATGTTTATATGCATATATAGTCTATACATTCATACATACATACAATCATATATATATATATATATATATATATATATATATATATATATATATATATATATATATATATATATATATATATATATATTCTATATAGCAGATATAGAAAGCAGATTGATATAATATGTAATAAGGTGCTATTTATGACAATGACATGATTAATTTGTTCATAATTTTCTTTATAATTAAATCACACTGAGGTAATGTGTTAAATTGACAGTAAATGTTTCTCTTAGGCTTTCTTCAGTGCTGTTTTGTCATCTTTAAAGAGTTTCTGACCTTCCAGTCAACAGCTTCCTCCAGAGAGATCGTGTTGTTTCCTGCCTGGACTGTGCGAGCCAGCTTAGTGTGATACACATTGTGTGGCATGCCATAAAGGTCAAGAGATCCGAACACACCTGGAAGACAGTAATGTATCCATAAATACCAACATTTATAAGTGATTAACGTGATTGTTTGAATTGTCTGTTGTCTACACAAATTTCATGTATACAGACACTTATAAGAGTGACATGTCTGAGGTTTAATACCAGAAAACTGGGCTTTCTGTATAGCACGCTTACCCAGCACTTTAGACCCTTGGTTTATTTCAGGCAACAGCCAGTCTGGTGTAAAATGGTTTCCTCTGAGTATAATCTGTAGTTCACCTCTGAAGGGTTCATCAGCCCGTCCAGCAATCAGACGTCCACCCTGATTAAAGTGTGTGCTTTTATTTACTTTGCAGTAAAAATATAAAAAATCCTTGAAACAATATCTATTTACCTTACCCCTACCTCAGATATTTTAAAATACAGTAAGTATAATGTTACAGTGAGCTAAGTCAGCACTCTGAAATAATCTGATTCTAGTTCAGATAAATCGTAGGATGCAATTTGGTCTAGATTCTCACCTGAATGGAAATGTATGTGGCTTTCAGAACAACATTGTTATATTGTGAACCACTGACGTTGGACGTGGAACTATTTGTGTCTGGAATCTCCAGAACTCCAAATATTGTCAGCTTGTTCAGGGAAGGAATGGCAACGTCTACAATCACACACGTCCCTTTAAAACAAAGGCGGCCATTTTTACAATTTTGACCACTTAATTACTATAGGTAATTATTACAATTATATCAGTGTATAGTAGTATCATAAATTTATTTAAAAATAATTGTCGTTATTTTGCAGACTCATGGATTCTCTCAGGATAGGATTAGGGTTTTCTCAAACATTACATAAATTAAATTCTGTCTTAAACTTGAATTTTTAAACTGCTTTGTTTTTTAAAAATGTAAGTTGCTAATGAATTGCTGTAGTATATGGCCTACAGGTCTGATTAATCAAGAATGTAAACTCATACCTCCCATAGTATACCATAGTTGTGGTCCTTATTTATCAACTTGCATGTTACAATACACAGTGGCTTTCCACAATTCACATTTAATGTATGAATGTGTATTTAACTAACAAAATATAAACGTTTCGTAATGTCACCCAAAGCTTATTTTAAATTTTCTAAAATCCAAGAAACATTCCAGAGGGAAACCATGGCTTAATAAACTCTTTCAGGTTTCAGGAATACAACATATCAGCTCTATAGCCCTTTTCATTGTCCTTGCATGAGATTTGCAGCATTATTTGCTTACCTAATGGAATAACCACATCAGAGTCTGTTTGTGGTACAGCAAAGTTGTTTTCCAGGCTTGACCTCCAAAATAATGTATTTGACCAGAGGATACATCCACTGTATATTTTATAAACAAAGTCAAACAATAATTGTAATTATAATTATTAAAAAAGTGTGCATGAAAAGTGTGATGAGCAGGTGTGCTGGTATAACGTACTTGTCTGCAGGTCTGGCGCTGGGCACAGGGGCCAAAGTGTTGAATGGAATTGGTAGACCAGGTGGACCAAGTGGATCAAGTGTAACTAGTGGACCAGGTGGAGCAGTTGGAGAAGTTGGAGGTGGTGGAGGTTGTGTTGGTACGATACAATTTCGATATGTGCACCAATACGGATAAAAGTTGAAGTATCTGTCTTTAAGTGACCGGTCCACACTGTTTCTCCTCCGTCTAGCTGCTTGGTCTCTTCCAGACACTGTAGACAAAATATAACAAACATTTAATTCACTGTTGCTCTGCAGTATTGGAATGACATCTGTATGTAGATTGACTATATAGATATTTGATTATATAGATTATATAGGCTACAGTGTCTGGATATTTGAACATTATACTGTTTTGCTCCTGATGTGATCTCTTTAAACACAAAAGTAACATTAGCAAATGTCTTGTATGAAGAATAGTTTTACCTATGTAAGTGACGCTGTGCTCATCAAAGTACCAGTCCCCATTTACATTCACACTAGGGTCCAGCGGCTGGGAGGAACCTTTTCGACTGTCTATAATGTGGAACGCGTCTGGTGATTGAGTGAAGTTGTGATTCAGAATGACATAATCCTCTGGCTGTCAGGGAGGAAAAGTGGTGTAGAATTAGACTAAATGATAAAAGTTTTTAGAAAAGGAAACCAAAGGAATTGTTTACTTCAAAAATGAAAATCATATATTACCTGCTTGTATTATTCAAAACCCACTGCTCTCAAAAAATTAAGTTACAGTTTAAGTACTCTACTAAGACGCTTAGCCAGAAATTGTCAACACAGCCGACAGTTTCAGTTGCTGTAGTTTTTTAAACTATTATAACATTGCATAGCCTCTGGTTGTAAAAAACAGGGAGATTTAAATTCTTAATGTGAAAATGTGTTGGTTTATGCTTTTATACGCATTAACACAATGTTACAGTTCAACTATGGTCACTTTTTAATGTTGTGTTAGCTAACACCTTTATCCTGTTGTAATGTGTTAGTTTAGTAATTATAATGTTTGGGTCTACACTAAGGCACATTTATTGGTTAATCATAGCAGTATTCATTGTATGGCTTGTGCAGACTCTGAATATAATGAAGTACTTTTATAGTTTGGAACTTGAACACCGTGGTCACAATGAACTGGTTAAAAGCTGATTATTTAACTTTTATATTCCATAGATAAATAACAGGATATGAGTTTGGAACAATATGAGGGTGAGTAAATAATGACAGAATGTTTTGGTTGAAGAATTTTTTAAAAATAAATATATTTGATTACACGTATTATGTAGCATGTATATTTTACCTTAAAGCCGTAGATAATTCCATAATATGAGATGTAGGTGATTTGGTAATCACTCTCAAAATACCAGTTGTAGGTTTGCCCTGAAGGCAGCAATGCCATCCAGCCATTTGTAGGATATTGAGAGAATGGTAGCACACATGACCCTAAAGGGAGATTCATTACAAAATACATAAAGAATTAATTGTTCAGAAGCACCAAATATACACTAGGGCTGCCCCTAATAGACCAAACAGATGTTGATGAGAAGAGGCTTGGTTGACCAAGTTCCATTTAAATATTTGGTTGTAGAGAATAAACCCAGCAAAGTAACACAGTCCGTGATAGACCGTTAACACTGCTGACCCATTTGATTATGAGCACTTATTGTGTCTAGTTGCCTCTTCAGGTTGACTTGCTTGTTGTATTCCGCACTTGTAAGTCGCTTTGGATAAAAGCGTCTGCTAAATGAATAAATGTAAATGATTATGTTGGGCAGGATGACCCCCAAACATGACGTGGAGACTATACGGGCAAATGTTTGGGGCCATTAACATAATGGCTTAAATGAATGACCACTCGTTGACCACTGAAAGCTTTGGTTGGGGGCAGCCCTAATGTACACACATTGATTCTCAGTCATCCCAAAGTCAATGATTTCACCATACCAAAGGAGCTGGTGAGAGTCACATTGTTTGCCCTAAGAGATTCCGGTGAAGGACTGTAGAAAACCAAGCGGTGGAAGTTTGTTGTGTTGTCACATACTGCTCCAGGAACACCAACACTCCAATCTTCTACTACAGAACAGCGGCTTCGGTCGAGTATGTTACTCATCGGCACCACCTTGGAATTAATGTTGCCTTTAAGAAAAAATAATTAGACAGTGTTACTCAAAGCTTTTGGGTTTGACTTTGTTTTTGCAGATTAAAAGTACTGTATATCATTTTTGATATTTATGAGTGTTTTATCTACTTTCGTGACTGTCCTCTTGCCTGTTTGTTTTTGTATCACATCTGTTTACATGGCTGCACGCTGGTTTCACGTCAATAACTACGAATCTTAGTAGTTCTCATTAGTCACCAATGAGATTCAAAGTTACTGACGTGCCGCCATGTTGGCTGTCAGATAAGACAGACAAGTGATATGTGTAATGTTGTAATGTTCCCCAGACTGAAATAATTTCCAAAGGGTTTATACCTGTCAGGGATCCATCAGTATCTACAAGCACCACCTCATGCTCCCATCTGAACCGAGCCTTGTTGGGTGACTGATAGTATCGGATCCCACTGAATCTAGCACTCCAACCTCCACAGGGGAATGTGCAGATATCAATTACTTCTGCCACCCCGACAGCTGCACACGATGACCGGTTGAAACTCACAAATGTGGTGTTGATGACACTCATGCCATCATCCAGAGGCAGGAGAACACCATGAGTGGTGCAGAAATCACTTCCCATTCCCAGCTCATCTACGTGACCCACTATAGTGCTGTTTACCACAGCTGCACCTCCTTCCAGCCCCCATCCACTGACATAGTCTTGAGAGATCCTCTTGGTCTCCACTCCTGCCTTCTCGTTGTTGACCATAAGAAACTCACTGAACTGCACAGCTCCAGCATTTACCCACTCAGCCCCTTTCTCATTGTTCCACGAGGTCAGGCGGCGGAACACAGCAGGTGCTGGTGTTGAAGAGTAGCAGTAACCATTCTGCACAGGGAAGAACTCTTGGAAGATCCACAAGCCATACCTGCCATGTGAATGCACTGTGTTGTTGAAGAACTCTCCAAGTGGTACTTTTTTCGGACAGATGCTGACACTATAAGAATAACCTTCAAAGTAATCACGTGTGTGGTAAGAGAAACCAAAGTGTGACCCACCAGCTGCAACATTATGTCTAATGGTGTTGTTTGGGTTGGTAACCCAGTATGCAGCTGGAGTCACGTCATCATTTAGCAAACTTGTGCTCTGTCTTACAAATACTGCCAAATTGTACTGCAAGATGTTTCCAGTCTCAGTGCCATATTCAATAAAGAAAGCTCCACCCTTAATATCATAGATGACATTACGCTCCACCAGTAGGTTGTGAGTTTTGTGGATGTGCACAGCATGGTTGTAAGACTGATGGATGGCACAGCCACGCACGTACGACATGTACTGAACATCACCCATTACATGCCAGTTGATTGGGTAGCGCCCCAGACGGAATGCCTGTCCAGCATGAAAAACCTGAAAGAGGGAAGGAGAAATTCTGTGATTGCAATATAATGCAAAAATTGAGATTTGAATGACTTGTTTGTAGTTTTTGTATTTGAAACTAAAGTAAGTAATTTGAGTTTGTTTATAGGCATTCATCGAACTGTCACCTCAACGTATTCAATTCGGCCAATTGCCAAGTTTTGGTTTGGTTGTGGTGCATGAAACATGATGCAGCCACCAAACTCATCACTTCCTACTTCTTCTCCAAACCTCCCCTGGAAACATGTCTGAACTGCAAATTCCCCTGTAAGTAAATACGAAAATGAAAATAAAATAATCATGTAGAAGGTAATAGTCACATACTTGGCCGTGTATTGTTGTAATGAATATGTCATGCATTACTGTTTTTCTGTTCAAGATGAAGAAACAACCAAACCTGTGTTGAATCCAGCAGGACAAGCTGGAATCTTATCATTCCACTCCTGGTTGTTTGATCCACGGATAACAATGTTTCTGGTAAGAAGGCCCACCTCTGCTCTTGCTTCAAAAACAGTCCCATTGGCCAGAGTCACAGACACACCAAGATGAGTGTAGGTCAGGGGCTCGGTCAGAGTGAGGGTCCTTCCATCATCTGAAACCGAGGCAATTTTCCTCAACTCATTCTCCCTCTGGCTGTTACTGTGGATTCATAAAACCAGATTTAATTTTGTATGTTTTAAATCAAGTCATGTGACCTGAAAATGCTAAAATGTTTATAAATCAGACCTGTTTATTTAAAGGAATGGTATTTAAAGCTTTTATTTGTTGTGTATTACCTGGGACTAAAGCTATTCACAAGATGCCGCAATGGTAATGGTAATAGTATGAATGGGTGTAAAAGTGTAACGTTTAGTATGCCGCTATAGCAATGTCCCACCTTCCAGTAATAAGAGCCAGTTCTTAATCTTTTGAGACTACTGATTCTCTGAGGAAGGGACTGTACAGATTGTCGTGAAATACGTGCACAGTAGCTGAAACAACCTCGAAAAAAGTGTTTTTAGTGCGACTGGAACTAAAACAAAATTTATGGTAAAGTTGATGACAAGTTTAATTATTGGTTTGAAATAGGTTGTTTAACTACGACCTTAGCAAGCTATTGGCCGTCCCTATTCAAGTAGATAGGACTTGGTCTTGGACTGAAAAAATTGCCCAGATGCATTGCAAATATGGCATCTGAGTGATGTTACTTTCTTTAAACTGACTTTGGTGAACCAAACTGAAATGAAAAAATGTAAATGATCTTTTCCAAACACTCCCCCGTTTTCAGTTGATCAGACCAACAGCTGTTTTGATGGTGTCACAGTATTTATACTTTATAGAAAACAAATGTCCTACTTTTCTTTGTGTATTTGGCCTAATGTTAGATTTATGTGTTTGATTCCCTCCTCTCGAGTTACTACACTGATTTGTTTTTGCTTTTATAGTAAGTCAGCAGTTACAACAAAATCAAGCTGAAACCGAGTTTCTCTTTAGGTTTGGCAGTGTATCTATACTGTACCTGTGCCCTGTGGAAGCAATGACAATTTCATCTCCGGTCTTCCAGGTGACAGAATCCACCAGTGTCAGAGTGCTGGAGCCATTCTCTGCAGTCTGGGAAAGTCGAGTCCACGGTACAGGTATTGGGATTCCTAGAGAAGCAGGATTATTGTTAAAACTTAATGGGGACCTATTATGCAAAATTCATGTTTACATGTTTTGACATAAATGTGTGTCTGCAATGTGTTAACAACTACCCTATAATGATAAAGATCTGCCCACTGCTTTTCAAATAATCTCCATAAATCTGAAACAGTGTCTCAGTATGAGCCGTTTCAGATATCAACCATACATGATGACAAATACGTGATGTCAGTCTCTGCCTTATCATAGATCCTGTCCTCAATGAGCTGCACACAGTCTGCCATGTTTTTATTTGCGCATGAGCAGATAGTGGTAACATTAGAACACTTACTGTTGTTGGCTGTAACAATGAATAGATCGCACACCTGTCTGCTCCCCTCAGTCCATTGGTGGTTGCGTTCAGGGGGATTGGGTGGAAATTTATTAATTAGGTATAATTATATTAAATTTATTTAATATAGTAAATTTGTTAAGTTATTTATCTGTAAGGTCAATATGACTCACACCTGGATGACCCTGTGTTATTAGTTTTAGCAGTTAGTATTTGGGAATATCATACCCTCAAATGTTGCGACAAACATAATTTAATGTTAAACAATGAATGTCAGGATTTTAAGCCTCCAGAATATTAGATGAGCACGCATGAAACATGCTTTTTTTAAATATAATGAGCAGTATATTTCAAAAAAGTATGTGACACCGTACTTTTCATCTGATGTGTGCCTGTTTTAGTTCAGAGATTCTACAGTTGTTGTAACCAAAAAATGGCTATGAAAGGCGCCCAACTACCTTGATTTTGTTTATAGGGTGTACTAGAAAAGAGTTTCATGCTTAATTGTTACAAAAAAAACCTTCACATATTTTACATTATTACAGCATGTCTGTTTCCAATCTATGCCAAACGCTGTGTTTAGTTCTGGATTGTATGATGCCTGTCTTTCCAAAACATTTAATAGGTCAAGCTGGCCCAGTATGTTGTGACTGGTCACCTGCTTGTGACAGTGCATGTTTCAGAAATATCCCACCCCTACAATAACCGTGAGCTTTACCTCTCAGGTATACGGTAACAATAGCATTAGTGTTGCCTTGTATACACACACAGCATATATACTATGAATCAGGAGTATATTCCTAGTGTTTTCTAAACAAAGTGAATACTGTACTGAACAAACATACCGTGCAGATCCAACACCCCCTCTCTGACAGCCAGGGTCTTGGCACCATAGACAGGAATTTCTTTAGACCGCAGGTGTCCGTGCAATGTAATGATGGCCTTATGCTGGAAGGGTTTCTGCTCTGTTCCAATCTGCAAAGCTCCACCATCTGTGATCAGAATGTTCTCCGCCTGTAGCTCAATATCCGCCTCATCAAAAATCAGCCGCCCACCTTAAAAGAGAGGTAACATTCACAAATCCATCAGTGAATAATATGTATTGAGCTGGCCTGGGATTATATGACCTTGGGTGGGGGAACATTCATCCACTTACCTACCTACCTACTGACTACTGATGATTAGTATTCAAACTGCAGTAGACTTATGGAAGTAGTATTTGTCTAAATGAACATACCTTGGATAAGGAGCATCTTTAGGACAGGGGTGCTGGTGTCCAATAGGATGGTCTGACCAGGTGTGATTACAGCAAATGTGCCCTTCTCAGGAGGGGAGAGACCACCCCATGTATAGGGAGATGACCATACGTCAATGTAGAAGAAATCAGCATGGTCCTGAAAAACAGGAGAAACATCTCCAACACTGGCTGTAAAAACTACATGCTGAATGTTTCATGTTTTAATGACTTATAATTGATCTTTTGAGAAATAAAGATTTGCTAGCGTGTATATTTGTACGTAGTTACAGTACTTAGTTTTAGGGTCTAATGTTAAATAGTCTTGATGTTACCATTCTGGCGATTCCTCTATTCCCTATGAGGACTCGCACTTTTGTTTCTTGGGATTTTCGTTGATCGTTTGTCACACAGATAATCTGTGTCTCATTGGCTGACTGGATATCACAGACTGATCCCGCAACCGTCACAGTAACTTCACTTGTGTTTGCACTACACGTGACACAAGAAAAGAAAAGTTTAGAATTAACAAATGTATAAACTGTGAGGAAAGGACTAATACTGCAGTTAAGAAAGTATTTGGACACTGAAGACACACTTAAAATTTCTATTTCAGTTGCTTTAATAAAAAAAAACATCTTTCCTAAAGAAAACTAAAACCATTATTTTAGTTCTTGTAGTGCTGGTGTAAGGACCAACTCTTAGTTATTTTGGTAATACTTTACCATGTTAGTATTTAACAACTTTGGTTAAAGAAACTGTTCACTATGTTGGTTGTAGGCATCAAACTACTGGGCTGAAAATATGTCCCACTCTGTCTCTGGTTTTAAGTGTGCCTTAACTTCTCAGAATATCAAATTCGTCAAATATAGCCACTGTATATGACAGGCTGATATTAAGTGCAATATCACAGCATCTGTGCATACTTCACTGTACTAAATGGCACATGCTTTTGGTTTGTAGTACAAGTAAATGTGGTCTGTGGTGCACCTGAATCCTGAGCCAGTAATGGTGAGTCTGGTGCCTCCAGCTGTTCCACCCCTGCGTGGTGTAACATCAGTGATCACAGGAGTTAAAGAGGATCTGTATGTGTAGCCATTCGTAAGATTGACTGTATCATCTCCATTCATCACCACAACCATGCAGGCCTTCTCCGTTTCATTTCCTGCAAACGAGAAACATTACATGTATACAGACAGACAGATCTTTAGTCATTTTAAATCATCAGGGACTTGTTGTAGCATTACTAGCATACTACAGACAAAACAATAATACATATTTTTAGGGGTGGAACGATACATAGATATGGAAGCCTAATTAAAATTAAAATTTGCTGTCAAAATGAACACAATGTTCAAAACATTTTGATACATATTATAAGGCAAGTATTGTTTATTGAATCGTGAGTCGAGTATTTTGGTACACTTCCCTAATTAATCCTGATGTACAATGATAGATGTGTTAGATACAAGATATGGTTTGTTATGCAAGCCAAGCATTTCAAGACACACTGCACACACATGCAATGCTTCTGAGGAAGTAATTCATACCATTGTTGTATGGGACCTCACAGTACAGTTGAGTAGATGTGGATGTCTGTGGGTTCACGCTACACTCTGTGTTACAGATGAGAACTCTGGTGGAGTTTGGGTCAAATCCAGAGCCTTTAATGACAATGACAGCTCCTCCAGCATAGCTTCCTGAAGCAATACAGAACAAAGGAGTGTAAATGTGAAGACTTGTTAACGCATTGCGTTAGATAAATCTGGTCTGGTCTCATTTGGTTTCGCTTCAGAATTTTAGTGTTTGATTATATTACACATACTGCGTACTATAGGCACAACAATATACAAAAATATTAACAGATTAGGACTTAACAGGAAAACAGTTTTTTTGTTGATGAATCCGATGTGTTAAGATCCTCTTCTGAATGTAGATATAAATTCTGAATAAAACCATATGTTAGATTTAGTGTTTTTTGATTACCTTCATTTGGTGTGACCCCTGTCAGCAGCAGCTCATAGCTGAAGACAGACTGTGTCAAGGCCTGACCTTTGACCTGATGGTGTAGCATAACCGGAAATGTTCCTCCTGCGTGTTCCCCAACGGTGCACAGCAACTGTGTGTCTGTGATAAATGTCACATTACAATTCACACCAGCAATCTCCACTGAGACCAGCGTTGCATCTGTGCCAAAGCCTAAACCAGACACTGTGATCTGTGTTCCCACGGGACCTGTGAGGAAAAGATGTCAGCAGCATTGTTATCATCTGATTAGATAAGCTAGTATTGATAATCAAGTGAAAGTAGCACCAGAATATGGTGTAACAGCACTATTTAAATCTATGGAACTGGTTATAAAACAGGATAGTGACACTTGTTACTATATGATGGTGATTTTGTTGCAACACCAAAGCCAGATGCCAGATGTTTGCTATATTGCTATGTAGTTGCTATGGAGCTCTTTGTTGTTCTAAGCACATTGCTTTGTGGTTGTTGTAGTGTTTTGGTTTTTTGGTCAGTAGCCTGGGTATGTTAAGTGGTTGCTAGATGTTTCTTGCGCTCCTAAGCCAAAATAGCCTCCACCTATGATAAATTCTGAAATTATGTTCCCTAGATTTTGTTTCACCTGTATTGTCCTCTATGTGAAAATCAGTCTTATTGCTTGGAAAAGTAACACTTATAAGCCTCAGTTGAAGTAACCTTCATGTCTGTGGCATGAACAGGGCATTACATTCTTCTTAAACTGAATCTTACCTGTTACAGGACTCACTGAGTTGATGTTTGGAGTTTGTTCAATGGAGTAGTTATAATTTTGTTGTGGGTACTCAGTGTTAAGCACCCAAATATCCACCTGCACCAGTCCCTCTGCATGAGGAGGTGTCACACATTGTACTCTGTCTGGGGTCACTTCCAAAATCCAGCAGGGGAGGTTACCAAGCATCACGGTGGTGTTTCCTTCCACAAAGCCATTTCCTCTGATCAGGAGTAGAGTTCCACCACCAATGCTACCTGATGTTGGTTGGATGGTGGCCTGTGGTGTGCTGGTCAGAGTAAAGATTCCTGTGGCGAGGCCTTTGCTCATAACCACTACATGTAGACCATGTGTGCCAGCGGGCAAAGCACCAACCAAAAGTGTGATGTTGTCATCTGTAACCTTTGTGACTTCCAGCATAATGTCATCAGCAAATACCCTCACATCAGCTATATTGTTCCCAAAGCCACTGCCAGTCACCAGAACAGGTGTAGAGTTTCCAGTAACGGCATCAGGGGACACACTGGAGACAACTGGTGCAACAGACTCCAAATATTCAAACATGCAATTAGAACTACAAGAGGACGGGATCGTGTTAACATAAACCACAACGTTTCCTCTGCAGGCCTGAGACGGTGAGGTGTCACACACTACATGGGTGTAGTTCATGGAAACCACAATACATGGAACATTTGCTACCATAACAGACGCATTCAAGAAACCAGAACCAGAAATCAAGAGACGTGTGTGTCCGGTCAAACTGCCCACAGAGGGAGAGACAGAATCAACCACAGGTAGAATCGCGAATCTGCGGTCGTTCTCTCTCAGCATTGTCATGAGGGCAGTTCCCAGGTTGTTGACTCGGACGGTTACGGGTAGGGGGGTGCCCACTGGAGCACCACTGTCAGAATTGAGTTTGCAGTTAATCTCAGTGGAGGTGCTACTGATGATCTGACACGGTTGATCTCCAACTTTGACCTTTGTTACCAAAGGGAAACCAGAAAAAAAGATAAGTAAGACAAGTAACAAAAGTATATTTTTTTCACTCTTTACAGACTCCCCCCATCCTGACTGTCCAGAAGTATAAAATGGTAAACTTCTCAGTAACATTGTAATTTTATTAATAACTCTCATTAACAAACATTCTCATCTTCTAGCATGCTTAACAAATCGGTAATGTTCTATTTTTTAGAATAGTTTAAAATACAATTACATTTATGAACTTATCAGATTCTTTTATACAAAGCAACATACAGTCCTGTGCAGTGCATTCAAGATATACGTTTGATCAGGGTATGCTTTTCCTTGGAACTCCTAATGCAATAACATTGTCTATTTAAATAAAAATAAAAACCATGATTTGATTATTGGATTGATTTTTGAATGTCTAACATCCTCTGAACTGAGGTCAGTTTTATTGTCCATATAGACTTCTGAAACTCACCTCATTTGCACAGGTAATGTTACTGAAGCCAGATCCCTGGATGTTGATGATGTCATGGGTGGTACCGTGGTCAGGAGTAATGTGTTCCACAGTAGGACTGGCACAGGAAGTGAAACTGAAGGACAGACCATCTGAAGTCAGACAGTCAGAAATGGCCGCACACCCTGACTCAGATGAGTTCTCTTGCCTTGAGGCTGTGGAGGACAAAAATGAATATAGATCACATGGCATTACCGATTCCTTATAAAACCAATCACAGCTTAAAGCTGATGGATGTAATGTGTTTTGATGTTAAAATTTTTTCTCCTGTTTAAGTTTAAAATGCAAACACAACTACAAGCGGGCCATATGAAGATTGATTTTTCTGAAAAGAATTAACACTGTGGTGCAATCAGAACCAAGGTATCCTGACCAGGCTGTCACAGGTGTGTGTTTAGGGGAAGGACTATGTGTTTGTCCAACCAATGAAAGTTGGTGAGTTTGTCAAGCATGTTTTTGAAAACAATTGCTATTTTTGCAATATGGTTTGTTGCCGTGAGTAAAATGAGTAATTAAACACTGCAGCTTCAACATTTTTAACTGAAATGAAAGTATTGCTGTTGTACCTAAATTCATTGAGGCCTGTATTCCAGCTACAGACACCTGAAGCCCAGCAGTTCTTTCCTCCAGAGGCCTGACGGTCACCACGCCCTGCATAATCTGGCTATAGGAGTCAAAGTAGCCACTGCTGTAGTAATAAACTCCAGGAGATGTGAAACGATAGGCAAAAAAACCTTAAGCCAAAAGAAAGACAAATACACAAAGAGCAGTAGTAGTTCTGTTTAACCACTTTGTGAAAACCAGTTGTCTAGACCAATTCAAGAGGTTTAGTCTCCACGTGCTTCATACCAGAGATTTAAACAAACAAAAACTAAAAATAACTTGCACTTGGTGGAGTCAGTATGTTGTTGACGTGAAGGGATGATTTTTTAAATCTAAATAGTTATAATAGTTATAATAATTTATTAAATAGTTTATAATAAATTAGAATGACTGACACACATGGGTTGTGAGATAGGTAGTGATGTAGTTTTTGTACCTTTGGTAGTTTTGCTGTCCCCACTCTTAAAAATATTTCCTTCATGATCAAAATCCGTACTGCTGGGACTGGACACACTGAAGACCCTGTAGCCCACATCAGTCACAAAAGCTGGTGCCTCCCAGTTCCACACCACTGTGTCTCCCACTGAGACTATTAGTGCAGCGGGGCTCCAGGCATAGCCCTTACCATACACTGAACACACGTAATATAATAAACTTTGTGCATACACATACAGTCACGTGCACACATGCAAACAGCCTCGTGCAATTACAAAAGCACATTTTATGATATATGGGAACTGTGCAGAAATCATCTATCTTTGTTTTCCAGTAAAAATATCTAAACATTCTCCTATATCCGAACCAAGATAAATAAAAAAATGAAACTTAATTGCAGAAAATATATATTGAAATTATTTTCTTATCCCATTAGCAAAAGCACAGTCCTTACAAATCAAACATTGGTTAGCTTCATGCTTAAGATGAGAAAAACTACTTGTCAGCAAGGTATGAAATACTTAATTCAACGTAATTCAAAATATATCCTTTGAAAAGTATTAAAATATTTCACAGTATTGCTTCTTAAGTAAACATAGACCTAAGGTGACTTCAGGTGCTCTGGAATATTCTGCTATTTTACTGGCATCAATAGTACTTTCATTATCTATCTTAACCTCTGTGTGTGACAGAGAAGGAGATAATGAAGATATATTACCGGGGTGGAAACCTTGGTTTGTCACAGTGTGTATTTTTTCCATAGACTGGATTACACACTTCAGTTGATGGTCTGAGGCATCTGTTACTTGGCATTGTGTGTCCCCTGTGAGAAACACAGTTTTGCTGAGTCCTGTGATAATTCTGCCTTCTTGAAGACAGCTATTTTCTTGAGTATTGAAGAGAAATTAGTTTGATTTAAAGGTGAAGTGTGTTTTTTATGGCAGGTTCTATAAACACATCTCAACCATCCCACAGCTAGTGTTAATTTAGTTTATGAATAATTTCCATCATAGTATTTAGCGGATTTCACTAAAGGAAATAAATATGATATCTATATTAAAATTAATTTATGATGATGAATGTTAGTGGGGGGTAATTGGAAAAGACATCCAATAAGAACACTAATATTTTTGTGTCGATGCACAAAGCTGAGTAGTAACATACTGGTGTACCTGGCGGGCCATCAGCAAACATTTGCTGCATATCTCATAAGTTTTAAACAACACGGAAGGTAAAACAACAAACCTGAAGTGATATTTGCAAGAAAAGAAAACTGAAATTTCTGCAAAGGCAGGCACAAATGTTTTTATGCTAATGTTATTTTAACAGCTATCCCAAGCTGGTGCATTTTTGCAAATTTAAAATTTAAAAATAGGACACCATTTGATTGCAGTTCTGTTTGGTGCCACTAACAGCACATAAATGACACACTTCACCTTTTTCTGTAAATAATTGACATGTTTTTGGTCCTGTGCTCTCATCTTACCCAGAGTCACGTTGTTGTCTGCTAGGTCTGAGCTGAACCCAGAGCCAGTGATGGTGATGGTGGTTCCTCCATACAGAGACCCCAGCAGTGGAGAGAACCCTGTGACCTTCAGCACATACTCTATGGTGGTACTAACACCAGCACTGCATGCAGAGAAAACATTTATTTATTTCTATTTATTTCCTCTCTTGTAAGTGTAAACGTCTGAAAATTCTGACTATTTAACTGCTGTAGAAGTCTGAAATCTGCTGTTATGTGTTACAGAGATTGATATAAGACCTGATTAAGGCGTAACCCTGGTTCCCGACTCTCACACGGATGTCATATACAGCTGGGGTGAGTGTGGGCAACATGCAGGTAATGTTTTCATTGGTCCACTGCAACAATTCACACTCGGTCTCACCAATCAGAACAGAGCTGCCATTGACCTGCTCTTCAAAATGTGTGCCCAGGATGGTGAGAATTCTGAGCCCTTTACCACAAACGACAAGATATAATTAATTAATATAATAAAATTAATATAATATAGAGCAATTAATTACTGCTTTGTTTACTTGTTATTTGAAGGTGAAGATAATAAGTTTAAAATGTCATCATTTGCATTGCCTTTTTGGGCCTATGTAATTAATGGCAATAATTATTTTGATTTGATTTTAAAATTTCGTTTTGTTAACTAATAAACCATTTATCGCACTGTGTTAGGTCATTACTTGATGTTTAATGTAAAGTTTGTGTACTGAAGCTAAAACAGTTGCATAACAGTGACCAAACTGGCTTTGATTGCATGATATCAGCCAAAGCCAGTGGAATTATGTATTGTGCACAAACAAAACAAAATTGTATAGACCTCTGTCTGGAGGTCAAATAGATGGTTTAGGGCTGTAATCAGGATAAAAGATTAAATCAACAGTATGTAAAGAGAAACTAAGAGACATTTGAATGTGATTTTACCAGTTATTCCATGTGTGTGGTCATTGTTTCTTTCCTAGAACAGAATCTAATGGTGTCCATTTGAATTTGTAAGGCGAAGGAAATCTACTTCACTAATTAGGTAGGGCCCATTTTTAGGTTACATTTTCAGTTTTTATTTTTTACCCAGGATTGTGAATCTTAAAACTGTAGTTTACCGTTTCTTCCAACAATACAAAGATCCACCGTGGTTCTAGATCATTTGAAATAAATAGAGTTGATAATTGTTGACAAACAAGTTTACAAACATTTAATGAGATCAACTAGAGAACCAACAAGGTGAACAGGTATTGAGAAATGTATGTAAAGATCTCAAGCAGTTCAAGCAGATTCTTAATATCACTCACCGGGTCAAAGTTATACAAGAAGAGTACATTTTTGTAAAGCTTTATTTTATAAAGGTGAAATATTTTAATGGAAGACTAACAAATTATTGAGGATTCGTGCTATCAAAAATAAATAAATCTCACCAAATACTGTTGTAGTGTGTGGACTGACAGCAGTGATGGTGGCCATCAGAGTGTTGTTGTATGTGAAAGATTCATTTGATGTTGCTGTTATCTCTCCCATGGTCAGTGTTACAGTCTGTTTACCTGCTGACCCCTGATTGATATGTCACACACAAGATGTTCAGTTAACTGTTAACATTTCAAAAAACAGTAAATGACAATTCCAGTATGCTGATGGAGAATTTACTAAAATGATTTCAGTTTTATTTATTTGCATGCACCGCCATGCATTGTTTTCTCATTTGGGAATGCAGTGGACTTCTGCAGTTGCAGTCTGTGTTGAGATTGGGATATTTTTCCAGTTAAAATGCTATTATAGCGTATATATGTTTGGGTGGGTGGATGTTTTTGAACAAATTATAATTGCTAAATTTATATACAGTATGCTTGATGTAGGCTATTGCCAGTGGAGATGGTGTTTGGTTAAACTGGATTGTTTGGTAAACTGGATTGACTTAATATTCATAAGTCAGGCTGATAAAGTATTTCATGTTTTCCTTCACTTCTTAGATCATTCTTAAGCCTCACAAAAAAAACATGTAAAAGCAATGTCAAGCAACCCTTCACTTACAGCAGGAACGACGCATCTTAACTGGGTAAGTTCAGCTTCAGTAACATTACATGGCCGAGTGCCAATGGTGACTGCTGTGTCAACACTGAATCCATAACCCAACACAGTCAGAATCGCCCCTCCTTTGAAACCAGAAACATGTTAGTAGAAAATCTGGTTGTAAGATACGATAAAAAAACTAAAAGTGTGATTATTGTCTGAAAGACTTATCTTAGATTATCACAAAAAGATAGCATGACATTTTATACATTTATAAAATGTACACATTTACAAGCAATTTAAATGCTGAGATTAATCACTTTTATATATATATATATATATATATATATATATATATATATATATAATTTATGTGTTCTTTCATAGTGTTGTCATGTACCTGCTTCATTTCCTGTGGTGGGGAATATGGAGGTCACTCCCAACAGGTGTTTAAAGTTAAAACTGCTGCCATTCATGTATCGGGCATTACCCAGAGCAAAGAAACTCAGAGACACTGGTCGAATACCAGCACTTGCTGGACCAACTCTGCAGGTTATATAGGTATCTGTAACACAAAAAATAATAGTCAGTCTTCTTATTATTTAGTATGTGGAACAACCCAGATAAATGTGTTGATATCTGCTACACTATATTATACATGCTCTCAAGAATGAAGACATGGACTAAAAGCTACAAAACTCTAATTCTGACAAAGAAAAACAAAGACAATAAAAAGGCAGCAGTTTAAAATGCAGCTTGTTGGGTTTAGACTCACTGGTGACCTCTTGGACAGAACATTCCACATCACCAGTTTTCACAGTCACGTTGCCACCATCAAATCCAGATCCAGTTATGTTAAGAACAGTTGCCAAACCACTGGAACCTGAAATGCAAGTCATGCCAGTAATATAAACCAATGAAAACCAAAACAAATGGAGATGACAGCTTGTACTGTACGTGCAACTTCATGATCTGCTGTACCTTCTGTAGGAGAAACTCTGGTCACTGTTGGGGTCTTGGACTCGCTCCAGGTGAAACCACAGTCACCTGAACACCATGATGGGATGCCATTGATGAAAACCTCCACCTGACAAAAAACCATAAATACACACATACCTGTATGTAAATGTTTTTAAACATCAACGTTATTTTTGTTCTTGCTTTCATGTCACAATACAAAATGTTTTCCCCTCATTTTTAAAACTGAATCCATAAGTATATGATTAATGCATTTTCTCTTGTATTTTGCATTGCTCTGTTCATACTTTTCACAACCATAGCAACCCATTTTTGGAATGTGACCCAGCAGGTAACGACTGCCTTTCTAAAGTGTACTGTAAAGGAATAGTGAACTTTTTGTTATTGACTTGCCCTCATGTTTATTGGAAACCACGTGACTCGTAGTAAAAGATTTAGGTCTATTTTTCATTTTACAAGTAAACGGTAACCAAGACTGTCGGTCAAGATTTTCCGTAACTTAAATTTCAATCCTTCCCTCATACAAAACTATCATATGATGCTACTTCTATAGACTCCTTTTATGATGTTTGAGAGCCCCAGCCATCTGCATGCTTTCATTATAGAATAAAGAACAGCCATTATGATAAACAAAAAACATTAGCCATTATCAGGCATTATGATAAGCTTTTTTATCCTTCACAGAAGGCAGTCATTACGATTTGGAACAGCATAAAGAGTGAGTAAAGAATGACATTGTTTTTATTTTTGTATTTACTATACCTTTAACAAAATGACTTAAGGCACACCTACCTGTGACACAAATAAACCTTTCTGGTTCAGTCATAATCCTCCAGACATGCAAAACTTTCAGAACACATAATCAGACACACTGAAAACCCTGAGAAGTTGACTGAACTAATTTAAGTAAACTCATTCCCTTAATTGAACTGAGTAATGGAGTCTCCCAAAACTTGCATTATTTAAGTTTATATAACTTGGTGTGTATGAAGACTAAAAATGTTCACCTAACTTGGCACTAATGTACTTAAACTATTAAGTTCACATAATTTGATGTTAATTTGATGTGCATATATAAAAAGGTGCAATTTTTTCCATTATGGTCATTAAAAGTGACATATTTCTCAACATTTGGTAACCCACACTTGGGTCATTTTCTGCCAGCTGTGGGAATCAAACCTTTGGTTTACAAGGCCGACTTTCTAACCCTTAAGCCAAGACTGCCCTAATGACATTATCAACTTTTTTACACTGTAAAAAAATCTTTGCTGCCTTAAATTATGTTTAATCAGCTTGGCTTTACAAGTCATTTCAACTTAATAGTTTAAATCCTGACTGGTGTAACTTATAAAAATAAGTAAGCAAATTTTCAACTGTTTTCAATAAGTTACAGCAACTCAAGCCCAGTCAGGATTACAAAGAGTAAACTGAAATGACAGCCACATTGTGCCACATGTGCAGCCACATTGATTAAACTTTTTTTTTACAAAAAGTTTTTTTTACAGTGTACAATTGTAAAATTGTAATCTATTAAAAGGCCACTTTTTTCTGAAAAAACACCTTGCATTTGAAGATAGCACAATGTAGTAGAATTTTACAGTCAAGACAACAAAATTTGTGAACATTTCTACAAATGATTAATCATGATTTCACAATCATGAGTTCACAACACTTGAAATCTTAAGTTTATGGATTTTGATGGTAAATAAGTTATATTAACTCATTTTTAGTTATGGGGCCAAAATGCAACACTTTAAGTAATGTTTTGTCATGATTGCTTGACTGTTTAAGTAAAGACAACATTAGGGTTTACAGTGCAGTTAAATGATCTTTTCAACCGGTCAGTTAGCTGATAAATTATGTAAAGGTATTGAAACCTGCACACTCAGGTGACACAAGGAAAAGAATACAGAAGTTTAAACAAGCAACCAAAGCTTTATAGGACTAATGAATGTTGAACAAACAAATATTGTGGCAAAATCTGTAGTGTGTAAGAAATGCACCTGTGGTTTATCTGCTGGGAAGCGCAGAAAGTCTCCCATAATTCTCTGTTTGAGGAGCCCCCCCTGCTGGATCTCTTGTGATGTCACTGAGGGGTTCACTCCGACCACAGCAGAGGAATTAATCTGGTTAACATATGATAAGTGTTATTAATTTAAGATTATACAATGAATGTGGAAATAACTCTGATTATGTGGTATTAATGTATCTTGTGATTGAAAACTGAGTTGTAGATACTTCTAAGATCTGTTTTGACCTGAAGTCTAGAGGAGAGACAGATGTGAGATTACTAGAATTATTATTCACTTATGCTCAGGAAAGAAATCAGAGAAGCAGTGCTGATTTTGCTTTGTTGTTATTAGTTTATTGTATCTTGCCTCTAGCAGTGGTTGATTGCCAGGCATGGTGAGCCACTGGATGTCCCATCTGTAGCCCCTACAATCTCCATATCTCTGCACTTCCAACTGGCCAACCTCTGGAATCCCCTGTAAGGTGTACTGCAGATCCACAGCACTGATGTCTACTGGCAGACCTGAGGTACACACCACACATAAGTATGATAAACCTGTTAAACCACTGAAGCTGGTGGTTTATGTGAAGAAGATAATCTAGTTCACCACTATTTACTTTCAGAAACAAAAAAGCAAACATTTTTGGTGCACTTATAATTTGTTGCCAGCATGGTTACCCTCGACACGTCGACCAAAAATTGACACGTCAAAGGTTCCAGTGAGGGGGGGACTGGCTTTGTGAATGCGGGTAATGGTGACTGTGGCATTCCCCTGCCTTTGAATCTGTAGGTCCTCTGTGCTGTTTGGCATTTTCTATAGGACAAAAATTGAAGATTCAGAATGCTTAAATTGGAAAACAAAATCAATATGTTGGAATGCTTATGTGGAAGGGACACTCAGTCATGCAATTATATACAGCACACACAAACATACAGAGTTTGCCAAGTAAAGCACATTTCTGGGTCAACATATTTTGTTGGTCCTGAAACGGCGATCCTGTCAAATGTCTCTTTTCTTCAAACATATGGACACTTTGTTAGTGTTATGCATTATCTAATGAGAATCCAATATTCTACGAAAGGATCAAGGATCAATCTTTTTACCACCATAACATACCCCTTAAACGAAAGAAAAATAAATTGATAGGAATGGTGTACAAGCCGTTAACACAGTGCTAACTGTAACATTAGCACTAAACCCAACCTTAAAATCTGATTGGCTGTCAGGAAGGTTGTTCCAGAAGCCACAAAGATGTTGACTCAAAAACACTCCCCATAACCATGCACAAACTGTAGAAAATATTTCCAAGAAATGGCAATAAAAGGTACATCTAATGAGTTTTATGCAGTTTTATAGGTTAATGAATTTGAATACAAATCTTTTAACTTACCTGCAAAAAGCCGATTTCAAATAGCGGGATGCCAAAGCCACAGTAATACGGCTGTGCTGTGATCCCATAACTGACTTGTGAACCAGTTTTTTGCTTGCGCACAGAAATGTAGTTAAAGAAAGGACCTGAGCTGCCAAGAGCAGGTGGCCTCCTTCCCTGCATTACAACTGAGCACAAACACATGAGAAAGTGAAACTTTTATCCAGTCTGTGTGTATATCAGAATTATAACCTGATAAATAGTCATGTTTACAGACAGTCATTTTCTACACCACCATTTAAAATAAAACCAAAAGCATTTCTACAGTAAATACCATTAGGGTCCAAAGCAGTCGATGCCCGTCCAAGGTGAACAGTATCTATATAGTAAACAGAGTTAGCACTCTCTCCATACAAACTCAGCTGCACAAGTATGTAGATGGAGCCACCATAGTTTTGCTGAATGAAATCTAAGAGATCCACACACTTGTATTGCCACCTGAGAATGACCAAAGTGACGTTACTTCAAACTCACAAAAACATGATTGTGGTTTCAGTTTGCTTTTTTATTTTTTAATGTTTTTATTAATATTTTATACAGCAGATAACAAATAAACAAATCAAATGATGTAAGATTACTGTTTAAAGGATTAAACATACTCATCCGTTGAGTCAAACTGAACAGGGATTAGAAAATCCTCTGTCTGGTAATAATTTTCAGAGATTTTGTAACTAAACTTCACTCCAAGTTCATTCGCCAGACGGCCTTTATAGGCCAAGCAAAGCTGCAATAGAAATACAATTTTCACACATTGGTCAGAAAACAATCTCATTTCTATCTTAAAGAACTTAATTTCCATACTGCAGAAAATTGTTTCAAGAAAAAGATGAGGGGGATACTTCATGATGACATCAAAATGTCTGGTGATACTTACAGTATTGTACGTCTGTAATGTTATTGATGTGACATGGTCTTCATAGGAGTATATAAAGTGTGGGTTTCGTAGAGAAAAGCGTCCACAGAAGGCATCAGAATCAGAGGCCAGGTATCCTGAATACTAGTTTGATAGAAAGTTGTACATTCCATTAATGCTTTGGGTGTTAAATGGGTGTTGGGTGTTGTTTGAGTGTTCTCCTGTAGCTCAGTGGTAAAGCATTGCGTTAGCAGTGCAAGAGGGTGTGGGTTCAATTCCCAGGGAGCACATGTACTAAAAAAATGTATAACTTAAATGCACTGTAAGTTGCTTTGGATAAAAACGTCTGCTAAATGTAAATGATAGAACTATGCAGCCAGCTATGAATGCGGTAAATTATGGTAGTAGTTTTAATTGTAGTAGTAACTACTACAATACAGTAGTAACTTTTAGTAATTAAAAGTGGTTTTAATTATCAATGTAAACAGTACTTACTGTTCTACCACCCTCATAATCTCTGAAAAATATCACATTAGCATTCTCACTGGTTGGAATCTGTGATGGACATTGAGCAGAGATCATCTCATTTATTGCAACCAGCACCTTTAAATCACAAAACAAATGTGTAAATAGACATGTCAAAAAGCAGCATTTTATTTGATAGCAAACTAAACAATCATAAACCTCAGTCTCAGATGCATCATAAGTCAGAGGGGGGGATGGAATTCCTCCCCACAGCAGTGTGAAATTTTCCAGGCTGGCCTTCCCTTTGACGACTTCAGTAACTGTGATGTTAACATCTGGCCCCATGCTCCAGTACTGAAGATCCTCAAAGTCACCTGAAATTCAGACAGTTACGAGATTTTAGAGACTATTCTCAAAAGTAGTGTTGGCAAACCAATGCCTGCAATGACCCAAAACAAGTTAATGAACAAATGAACAAATATTGTTACATATAATTTTAAAACAAATAGTTTATTGTTTCTGTGGTGCATATACACTCAGAAGAATCAGTTAAAGAGATGAGATGTTTAATCAATCATTTTTATTGTGATCCATGTTTAGTTCACCTCTGTTTGAGTTGAATGTCACATTGTAAAGTGACTCTGTGCTCAGTTCCTGTTTTGTGACTGTAACAGTGTCTGGTTTAATGGTCCACAAATCATTCAGAGCATTCTGCAAATCCAACGCTGATGCGCTGACTGAAATGGGTCCTGTAAAATGCAAAACAATAGCAGTAAACAACACATCAAACAAACTAGATTACAGTCATGTGAAGTGTGCGGTACAATAGTGCACCTGTTCTATGAGCTCCATATGACAGGAAGTAGTATGTGCTGTCACAGGTGCTCTGAGAAAAGCAGTCACTGCTAATTCTTAAGGTCTGCACCTCTTGGACGGCACTTACCGGAGCCCATCCCTCGAAACTAACCACCTAAAACAGCAGAGATTTAAAACAAACACACATATGGGTACAGTAATCTCATATCTCAGATTCCTTCACAGATTGGCAGGTACATTTGACCATATACAGCTTTCACTTACCAAAAAAAAAAAAAGTGGGTGAACCCTACCTGTTCCTCAAGAAAAACATCATAGTTGGCATTTATCTGCTGTTTCTCATTAATGGCTTCTGTTGTCTGCTGGGCTGTGAAAGGGCTGATCTCTTTGAAAAACGCCACGTCAACTGAAGCTTGATAAGAATATTCTTGCTTCACTAGAACCTCAATGTAGTACCTGCAGCACGTTGGAAGTGGCAGTTAACTCAGACACACATGTATTTTTGGTTGTTTTAAATTTTTGCATTGACTCAGTTTCAGCAGATTTTCTGTAGGGATCCGAATGCTTGATCTTCACTTACGGTTTTCCCTTCTCTAAGCGCATGACCTCTGACCTCTGAGAGGCTTCGTTGAAGAAACTGTATATGTGGTAAGACTGATATGCAATGCGGACCTGTGAAAAGTGTAAATTATTATTAAATGTAATTAAATTTGAATGTTACATCACATTTGATTATAAATCTATTACAAATATGTCTATGTTACGGCTGATTACTATTTCAGATTAAATTATGGAATGATTTCTTGATTCACATACTTTATCCTGGGGAAAACCAGTCTTGCTGAAGTACAGTATGCCCTGATTATCCCCTTTAATGAGGAAATAGTAGTTGTCTGTCTCCATAGGAACAAAGAAACCATTAAATCGAGCTACAAAATAATTCATTTCATGAGGCCACACATAGGACAGTGAATCCACCCACTGTACAGAATAGCCAGACATGCTGGCATTATAATCCAGAACATCCTCTAGATTTCTTGGATTAGTGTTATTCCAGATCTCCAGTTTAAAACCTCTGCTGCCTGCAAACACATTATATTAAACATTCAACACAATCAGTATTTATCAAGCATGTTATTTATTTTCAATATTTTTACACTGTTTAAAGGACCATGTATTTTACATTTACATATTTCATTTTAAATATGAAATAATTTCAAAAATACTTTTTTTTTAACAAAGGACAGTATTATAACACATTATGTGCATAAAATATATTTAACATTGACTAACAAGCTTTGGAATGCATGTTTATATGTTTATTTATTGTCAATGAGCAAGAACAGCCTATAAAACAAAAAGGTGACAAAACACCTGCAAACTGCTCACTGTTGTGATACAAGTTGATTTATGGCTAAGGAGATGTTTGAGACTAATGAAGTATTTTAAGGAAGTATTTATTAATTATTTTGCACCATACATTTATAAATGAAACATGACGTCATCGTTCAGAGATCAGATCTCACCTGGAAACATTGTCATGTTGGTTCTTTCATAACTAGGAGTCACACAGATTATCTTCTCATCTGATACGCTCTGAATCTGACACTCTTGACCTAAAGATAATAAAGATTTCATTCTTTTTCGATTAAATCAAATTAGATACAAAAAGATTAGATTAAAAAAATTTAAATTTCTGTATCTAGTATTGCCCCCTTTTGCATTGGCATACACTGAAGTTTGTGCAAAACCTGATAATCCGTGTTATCCAACTATTCAGCTTACGTTGGGATCTTACATTGTCCACCTTATTTAAAAAATAACCTACTGTAGATATAGTGTTTAATCATAAATATATCTTTTTAAATGAATGTGCCTTTATTTAATTTTTTTTAAATTTCCTTTATTTAAGTTTAAGGTAGATTTTTGAATCCCAAAATTTCATCAACTTTTAAACCCTGTACTTTTTAAACCACTATATATATTTAACAACTGATAGAACGTGAGGTTTACCTCCTACTAAAACTGCAGCTGGCCGGTCAGTCTGATCAAAGTAGTGTCCCTGAATAGTCAGTGACGTGCCGCCCAGCAGACTGCCCTCAGACGGAGAAACTCCCGTCACCTCTGAAAGAGAGACACACTTAAACAACAGCAGAGAGTTTCAGAAATATCTCACTTTGCAGGATTAAAGAACAAATGTTCTGCACCTGCATATGTCTGAAACATGGAGAGCTTGTTCAGTGCTGAGACAGTGTAAAGCTGTAAGTCTGGCAGACTCCTGGAAAACACAATGTGTTTAGTTAGTGACTTTTAACAACATGGATGAGATGCAGAAACTTCAGTGTAAATCTGGTGTAAAGTAACATCACACTTCTCTGACCTCCCGTATCCATTCAGAATGTAACTGAGGTTGTGATGACCTGAAAACCAAGATAGCAACAGTTTATTGATCTGAAATATAAATTAAACAAAATATTCCATTCATCTGAGAAATGAAAATTCCTCACCAACATAAGTGCCGGTCATTTTGCAACTCATGTATCCCAAGATGGAATCTTCATAGTCCAATTTCAGGCCATACCTAAGAAAACAAAGGCAATTTGTTATATTTATTATATTTATATTTAGCACTTACAGTGTTTTACATTCACTTACTTTTCATCTGAATTGGGTTTCAGTAGTTCACAAGGCATGCCACCCATGTATGCCCTATTTAAAGAAACAATTTAAAAACAGTAATCAGACAAACCTATTATCAATAGACTGATAAATATAAATAACATAAATATAATGACACATAAAAATAAGCTAAATTCCTTCCTTTCTTTGTTTATTTTTATTGTCTTATGTAGGTGTTCCTTGTGTGATTTTCCAGACCTCACAAATGTTTGTTTCCAGCTATTTGAACTTCTGTCCGTATTGCTTCCATACACATCAGTAAAAATTCTTCCTCGCATTTTCACCACAGTTCCTGTTCATTGCCATTACAGACAGTTATAAAAGCACTAAACTACAAAGGCCCAATGAAGCATAAACCTAAAACAAACAAACAAAACAAAAAACCCACCTGGAAGACCTGATGTTGGGCTTATAGTCCAAATGGTGGGTGTATAATCAGTTTTACTCTGTAAAACCATAGCATGTATTTGTAAGTACGTTGTAATATGTTGAGAGGATAAGAGTATGTTGTACAGTAAATAGTTTACAGAAGTCTTTTTCACTTACATAGAAACTGCAAGAATACCCCCAGTTATAACACATTTGATATGGAAGAATTGCCACACCATCCACGCTGACATGCACTACATAGTCATCATATGGCAGAGCTCTGAAGAAGACAATTTTTTGTTTGAGAAACAATTTACATTATGCAGATCAGAGAATTACAATTTGCATATCATTTAATGATGACACAAAGTAGTTCTACCACTGTATTAAACATGGCCCATTATGAAATGGATTAAAACAATAACAATTATAGTACATATATATATACACACACATATAATTGAATACAAATATTATGGTGGGGGGGGGGTTAATTTGGTTTGGAAAAATAACCTCTCTCACAACACTATAACAACAAACATGGTACCTTACCACCTGCTGACAAATTTGTATTTATATATATATATATATATATATATATATATATATATTTATATATTTTATTTTTATTTTTTTAATTTTTTTTTTTCTACATAACAGAGCTATATATATACCTGTACCATGAAATGAAAACATAAAAACATATTTTGAACTTCATTTCTTGCCTTGTATAGCACATGATCTGTTTGGAGTGACTGGAAGCTGTTTCGACATCGCAAGGAATAGATTGCGTCCGCGACACCAGCGTCACTCTATTGCCAACGTTTGGGTTGTCGGCATTAAAATTGAACTGATTGGCTTGAACGAAACCTGAATTACATTGGGAAAAAATGTTTTTATAAAACAATATTCCTATAGGCAATTATGGACATTTAGCTAAACAAATATAGCGTATAAAAATCAATTTGTATCTATTTGATCTAAACTCTTAAAATTACTTTCGTTGACTAAAAGAACGGTTAGTTTAGATGTTACCACACAATTGTTGTCTTAGTACCTTCACCATGTATAGTCAGTTTTGTTCCTCCATTGGCACTGCCACCAATGGGGGTTATCAGGTTGACCCGCTGCGCTCCTGTATGACAGGAGACAAGTTACTTTTAATTTAAACATATTTCATTTCTGTCTCATTTGTAGCACTTGGACGGTCAGAAAAATACATTTAATATGGCATGATACCCAGAGTATCATGCGCAGGGTAGGTGAATTGCTTCAAACATTTTCGAACATTTCTAGAAACATTTTTATATGCTGGTTGAAAGTTTCTTCATATCTTGATAGCAGTCACTAAGTAATGTGGTTTAAATATATTCATATAAATATATATCTTCTGTGGAAGGCACAGAACCATAAATGTTCGTCCAATCATTGCATTCGGTCCAAATGCAATGATAGAACATCCTACTTGCCTGTCAAACTATGTATGTGTTCATGTGTTGGAGGAGGCGTGGCTTTGGAGAGCGCTCTGAAGGGAGGGTGGGATCTTACGCTTTCAAAGCTACCTTGCTATCCTTTTCAAAATTGCCTTACCCTACCTTTTAGCCAGTATTAAAAAAAAACATTAAAAAAGCTTACCCACGCAACTCCACAGTAATATACAAACAGCAGCAAGCAGCAGATGCTGTTGCTCGCACCCCATCTTCCGAGAGACTTACAGCCCAGGCCCACAAAGCAATACCAGCTGCAGTGATCAATTCTGTACCAGCAAAAAATTAAAAACATAAAGGGATATAACACTTGTGTTCACAAGTGTTCTGTAGAGTTCATTTGTTTCATTATTTATATTAAGTGTTACATAATGTATCACAGTTTAGTAAAATAACATATAATATATAAAATATATCTAACTTTGGAAAAAAACCATATTTGTGTATAAAATGATTAAAAGAGATAAGCCTATCCAAGTAAGAGATTACCTGAGTATTTTTGTCTCATTACACTTCCCTTGCTTCTGCCAACTATCAGTTACTAATTGTAGTTCTAAGTTTATCAATCATTCAAACCTTTACTAGACCAGTCAGTGGACCAATCAAGTTTACGTTAGTAATCGTTGTTTAGAAAACAGTTAATTACATCATTTTTTTCTGTACATAAAACCTTAATGAGTTAACAGTACTCAGTTGATAAAATAAACGTGTTCCTATTACAATGCAGAATATAGAAAGAAAATATTGACTTACTTGGTCAATCAATAAATATCTTGATTCTTTATATATAGCACCAAACGTTTTGACATGTTTTGGTGACATGTTGACATGAATTTTTTTACATGTATTGTGTGGGGAGCAATACAATGTACTGAACAGGGTTCATGTTCACCAAACACCAATTAACTAAACAGAAAACTATTATTTACAACAAAACAACATTAATACTACTGAAAATAGCTAAAACCTCTATTCAGGTGTAGGGGCATAAGCGTGTTCCTCATGGTATGCTGTACGGATCGTTTTAAGTTAAAATCTTAAATTTTCAAGAACTATGCTGGTTTATGATAATATATATACATTATATATATATATATATATATACTGCTGGCTCCAAAACATCAAGTAATGTTTAGTCATGATTACTTAATTGTGTAAGTAAAGACAACATTATATGGTTCACAGTTTGTCATGAAACAGCTAATATGCGCCTCAAAACAAAACGTTGAATCACTTTACAACGTTACAACATCAGTGCAAGAATGCAAAATACAAAGTATCATTACACAATCCTTTTCAGATGAATGACAATCTTGTTTGCAATTCGATTTTTATCGTTTTCAGTGCCCTTGTGTTGTCAGTCATGCAAAAAATTATGTCCTGTCACCCTTGTTGAACCAGTCAAACTAAATCTAACTCTAAACTAAACTCATTTCTTCATTCTCACTTTTTGTCTTTAGAAAAACTTTATATTTTATAGTTTATATTTTATAAACTGTATCATCTGCCTTACCATTTTAAAATTAAGGATCATTACAATATTTTCATATAATCAGCATTAAGTAATCAAATACCCTAAATTAAGTACCCTGGGTATGTTTGATATATCATCACAGTGTAAAATTGAAAGTTTTAAATTGGCAACACTTTGGTCAGTGTTAACTGAACACTGTTAAGATTACTCAAGATAAACACACAATTTGTAAATTAAAGGTGTTTGCAACAAATTGTGTTTCATAGATTTAGTTACGCTTACAACATTTCACTCTATGCTATTGAGTCAAAAAGCTCATTAAATATGTGTACAGTTCTTCAAAGTTACAATAATTCTCATTCAGATCCACATACCTGTTTTAGGTGCCCTTGGAAAACCATCACACTAACAATCCTAACAGAACTCTCTCTTTTATAGTACCTGCCTCCAGGGTGAAAAAAGACGGTTACCTTTGTTAACCTTTGTGTGTCAATCATTGGTATTGACACACCAAACAAATATTGCTTTCATTTTACAAGTGTACGTAAACACAAACAATCAAGAAAGTGAATCTGTGCTGTTGTTATGCTACTTTAAATAATTATTCCAACTTTTATTGGTGTGTGTGATTCAGTAATTTGAAATAATATTTTGGCTTATGAACTTGATGAACATTGAAGTTATCTGACAACTTTTTTGACAGTGGAAGGGCACTGATCTGGAAAAAGGACATTTAAACACTTTCTCTTTTGCAAAATAGTTACAAGATCACCCCCTGTATCCTATAAGTGGACATTCTGAGGAGACATTTGTAGTGATGTCTGAAACTATAAGACATTATTTAGTGCACTCATTCAATCCCATAATGCACCACCCATGTTAATGGAGTTTTAATACATGAGAAGGAAAGAAAAAGAAAAAATAGTTTGAAAGGATTTTTGAACCAAATAATTTTTAAACAATTTTCAAAGGGCAAAAATAAATATTTGTTGCAATTATCCTTTTTTTATGTAGTGATGTTGCAATTATAATGTGTAAAGGTGCTTTACAAGGGCATCTGAAGCCTTCAAGTGTGAAGAGTGTAAATACTCACTTTCACTTTCTTTTGAAGGCACGCCTGTGGAAAGGAATGAAAGAAACTGTGTGTGGCCGGTTGAATGGCATATTTGCGTTTGCCTTTGCAACTCATAATCTGCCTCATTGATATCTTAATCAGGACATGCAGACAAGATCATTACGAAAGGTTACAGGCAAAAACTGACCTATCAGAGGTGGTATTAATAAAGATATTTTGGATTATTTTAGTGTCCAGGGCACTGAGCTGTGGCATTCAGCAAAAGTTTTATACGCTACAGCAAAAAGGGTGAGGGTAATATACATGTGGGTTTCAGCCAATATGGGGGTAAAAGGGAATGAAGCAGCGGATAAACTAGCAAAACAGGCTGTGCAGGAAACTAAAATAGAAGTATGATACAGCAGATATGAAATTAAGCGAATTATTTAAAAGCAATGATTTCAACAACAGTGGAAAACAGAAAGTACCAGAACCACAATACACATATTCCTTATTTATTTCTTAAACTTTTTAAGCATGAACAGATTCTGGGATTTCATTATGTCTCTGCAGATGTAGGAGTGAGATTGGACTTCACCGCCCTCTAGTGACAACCCCCTAACGGCACCTGACTAGGTTCCTCTGCTACTTTATAAAAAAAAAACAGAGCACAAGTATGCTACATGTTGATTTTTATTAAGGACAGAAGCATATTAATTTATAGTTCAAAGTAAAGCAATGGGATTATCTATTTAAATATTTAAGCTAAAAATATATTAAAAATGTACTGTTATGTTCTCCAGTAATCATTAAAGAATGCACTCAGACATAATAGTTGTATCTTAATAATAACGATATTGTAATTTTGATTAACAACAGCAAGAAGTACGTAATAATTATGTGTTTATAAGTTTACACAAGAAAGGCACAGTGTTGTTTCTATGTTGGTTTGAATTGTTTCTAGGCGTCTCTAAGCAGGAGGAGCAGAGCGCTCAGCAGCAACAGACACACAGATGGTGATAAGATAGATGGACTAGAGTCGAAGATGCTTAGAAAGTCGCAGTCCGTGGTATCCACAGGGGCGGGAGTCATAACTGCATTGACAGTGAAGGATCTAGATTTAGCGTTCCAGTCATTTAGAGTGAATACCAACTTCAGATTCACACCTGTAGAAAAGAGAGAGAGAATAATAATGACCATGACCAGTGATGGCTACTCAGAAAATCTCACCATCTCTTAAACCTTCAGGATCCAAAGTTAGAACTAACACCTGCATCAGAATACATGGTTTAAGGCAAACTGTAAGAGTGATTATCTTTCTGATTTAACTCACCACTGGTTAAGATGGAGAGGTCAGTGTAATTGGCCCAGCAGCTAGTGAAGAGGATTGTTGTGTTTCCGGAAAGTCCCTGTGCTGGATTCCCATTAGCATCTTTGAGCTCAGCTGAGATGGTTAGACTTGTCACACCCACAGACACACAGTTACCCTGGAAACACACGATAAAATATTGAGGAATTTTCAATAATCAATACAACTTTTCTAGTATTTACCCTAAAGTTTGCATTAAATATTGTAATTCTTAATAAAATGAGCCCTTCGCTACGATCTGACCCTCCTGGTTACTGTGATGGTCAGACATGCCTGTCTTATGAAACGGTGGATGGCAACAGTTGCTAAGGAAGGACTGGTCAGTAATGTCTTTAGGGTGGGGCTTAGCAGAAATTGAAAAGGGGATGATTGTGTCTCACCTCTGAATCCACAGCCATGATGCTGGGCTGCACACTGAGCGGTCCAGGGTACAATGCAGCCACCGGCTCGACCACTATTACCAGTGAAGACACTGTCCTGACTGACTCTGCCTGCTGGTCTTCACGAGTCACTTCCTGAGTGGCCACCTGAGAGACAATTACAGGTAAAATAATGTCATGTGATTTAATATTACTGGATATACTAATCTATAGTGTGCATCATATAAGCTTTGCTTTATCTTATGCTTTATTTCACATTGCTTGGCATATGTTACTATAATTAGTTGACTGTTGCCTGGGAAACTAGTGTTTCAAACTTCAGTCAAGCTACCCTTAATGTAATTAGTACCAAACACATTTTAAAGCTACTGTATTATGGGGCAAAATCTTTATAACAGTGTTTCTCAATATAAATATAATAATCATTTGAACTACATTCCATTTATTTTATTAGTTACAGCATCACTTTTCATTTAGTTACTTCCTTCCTTGTCTGGCATCATTGTAGGAATGAAATGCAACTTTAGTGAGTTTATTAACGTAAGCTGGTTTTCTTACTGTACCTCATTCCAGGTTGGGTCACTTGAAGGGGGTGGAGGGGGGATCATGTTCAGTGACGACACGTTGAACCCGATGGACTCACTCAGACTGCCTGAGACAGCAGCACGACCCAGTTCATCAGCAACGTTCTTCAGAACCAAAAACTGCTGGTCGTCTTCTACTGCAGATGTTCAGAATGGCATTTCAGGCATTGTGAAGTAATCTTACAATAAAATGAATGCTTAAAGCTAACAGGGAACATTCTCAGAATGCTGGCTAACATTCTGTAAAAATTAAAAGTTATCAAAAATGTTCTTGCACTAAGTAGAATGTTTTTTAACGTTATATAACATACATATCAAAAATGTTATTTTTAAGTTGTCAGTGGAATGTTTTAAAAACATTACAGAATTCAAATGTTTGAATAATGTTCTTAAAACCAAGCAATAATGCTAATACGTCTAAAAACTGGACAATAACAATTTTACAATGTTTTTGTGACTTAATGGAAATGTTAGGGAAACAATTTCACAACTTAAAAATGTTTTAGGTTTTAGGCCCTACCGGTGGTGCTGTTTGCGCTGCTTGTGCTGTTGGTGCTGCTGGTGTTGTTGCTGCTGGTGCTGTTGGTGCTGAACGTCTGGATGGGTGGCTGGCTGATCTGTATCTCCACCGTCAGTCCGGTTGCACGTCGCCTTCGTGCACTGCTGCCTTCACGGACGATCTTGGTGATTCGAATCATATTCGGTGGAACTTTGAGGAATGCAGCCAGATTTTTGATCAGATTAGGTCCGAAGAACTCCGCCTCTGTCATGGCTGGGAGGTTGAAGGCCACGACAAGAACCGGGGAGGTGCGGATTTGGACTGGCTGTGAGCCTCGAAGAAGTATGTACAACATATTGTAGTCTGGATCAAAGAAGTTGGAACCATGAGCGGAGTTAAAATCTGGAAGATATTGTCCTACAGTGCACAGAGAGGAATCAGAGAGGATGGAATCAGAAACGCTGTGTTTGAATTTTCCATACTGAATATATTTTTAATTGAAAATTGTTTTATCAACATAATAACGTGCAAGAATTGTATTGATAAACGTGCAGAAATTTCAACGTTTCTTATATTTGTATAGTATAATACAATTTGCTTTAATGACAGTGTGCACAAAAAACCCTTTGGTCTTCCAGCCTGCAGGGGGAGCTGTGTTCATCTACATTACTGTACCTTCATAATTAGGTTCAAGTGGTGTGTAATCTGTCTGGCCTGCATTCCACTGAGCGTTCGTTGGACCAACAAAATTGTTGTTTACATAGACGTCTAACCGCTGAGGGTTTGAGTAAAATATAGCCACCCTGACAGCCTGTAGAGAACAGAAGTTTTCATAATATTACAATGCATTTCTTGGAACATCAAAACATCTTGATGCTGTATGTCTATTGTATTGTCTATCTAATGAACTAACCTCTGTAGGTTTAGCATTTAGCATCATAAGTCTCAGCTTCTGTGGTGTTGTGCTGGTGAAAAAGATTTCAAAGGACTTATTGGTGGCCACAATGGCATGGAAGAGAGAGATTCTCTTCTTACAGGAGTAGCCTGTGCACCAGCCGTGGTCTTGTGGGCCTGTAACAAGAGTAATGACATTTCCACGGTACACTTAAAATAAGAAAACTGTAACATGCACAATGTGAAGTAAATTATTTATTTGACTGTGTCTCAAAAAATTAGTAATTTTAAATATTAATTGTAGAATGTTAAGATAAATTAGTTGTTTATACCATTCAGCAAATCTATGTATTTGTCTCCCAGGATGGCCACAGGTGAAAGACGCCTCGTCTCTGTGTCTGCATCTAGACTTTCAACCACCAGCATCTGGTAATTGAGTCCAAAGCACTTGTAGCTCTGCCAGGTGTTCATGTATGTACAAGAGCTTCTGATCACACCTGTACAGGTCAAACAGACAGACTGTTCATACTCGAAGGTGTTAAATAAGTGAAAGATATTGCTTATGATTCTGATGAAAACATGATACTTAGTAATAATATTTAATTTAATGAACAGCATACAGAACTTCTAATTAAAATAAGACTATCTCTAAGAATGAAGAATGAAACCTTTGTTAGGAGCTATTTGATCTACAGGTATGCGGCTGCCGTTGAGAGAGGTGAGCATGACTTTGGGAATGCGGTAATCGCCCAGTCCATGTCGTGGATCCCCATTCCACTCGTACTCTGAATAAGGCACCACTGCACCTACAGCTCCCAGAAAACTCCCATCCAGATCCTTCAACAAGGTCTTCTTCTTAGCATCACAGTCCATGTCCACACAGTCCGATGGGTTCACTTTACTACAGTAAGAAGTATAAGTTTATCAGTTTACCTAATCGTTGAAGAGCAGCAAATGATTTAGAGCAAGCTTTCAGTTTACCTCAGATCAGGGTTATGAATGAAAGCTAGAGATTCTTCTGTGCTGTTTATCTTGGAGATCCTCTCAACACTGATTGGATGTTGTAGGTCCTCATTTCTTGGGTTGCTCATGAACATGTAATTTTTTTCAGTGGAACACACATTCTTGAACCCAACAAATGTTGTATCTGAGGACAAAAACAGACCATAAAAAGTTAGTGTGTCAATTTTAGCAGCTTGTGGCAAATTTCACAAGTGAAACTGGGGAATGAAAAAGAGCATGTTTTGAAGAGAATGCGCCTTACCGGAGACTGTCAGTAAACCGGCTATGGCGTTATAGCTTATCAGTCCGGCGTGAGGTTGCTGTGGTGCGCTGTTGTGGTTAGATTCAAACGTCGGCCAGCAAATTCCAGACCTGCCTCCTGTTGCACATAGAAAGCAAATCAGTTTACACTACAATCAACAAAATTAATTTAGAAAATGCAGCTACTACACTGGGTTTTGTTTCTGCTCTATCATTCAGCACAGTACAGTATTGTACCTTTAGGGGGCCGTGGAGCCCTGTGACTTTCACTGAGTGCAACGTAGGTTTCAGTTGTTGCTAGTCTGTCCAAACAGTTGAAATTGGGGCTGCTGCCCACAATCAGGGCATCCTGAAGAAAACAGGAAACTCATTCAAGCATGTGTCGAACATTAACATTAATGATAACATTAATGACAAACATGAACATAAATGATAACATTCATAATACCTAATAATATAGTAGTTTGCCATAATAATTGAAAATTTGATCAAAGTGATATTAAATTTCATTTTGGTGACGTCAGGATTTTTCAACGTGTCCTCACCTGTACACGGACAGTTTTGTTGGCGTATGCGTGGCTGATGGAGGGAGGACTGTAGATAATCGGCATGATGCCCATTCCATTATCAACCAGAGTCACATTAGAAATGTACACATTCATGGACACCTGGAGGTCAGAGGAGGACAACATTTATCTTCAAAAAACCTGCATAATGCTCACAAGATCAGTGTGTTCTTCTTTATGCAATTAAGACATCATAGTTGATGAGTTTTAGGGTATTAAAGTAAGATGTTTGGGGTTCATACTTGAACGTATATGCCAAAATCAAAGCTCCTCCAGACAGTGAACCCCTGGATGTGAGAGCAACCAGCAAGTCCGTCTTTATTCATGTAGACTCCATACAGACCACCATGTGCCTCGTTCTGACTCCACTGGGCTACTGAACCTGATCCTTTTGACATATTATGAAAATGCAGTAGCAATTAAGTAAATGAAGATTACACAAGTATGCAAGCGTTTAACTAAAACAACTTAAAATAAATCAATGTGATTTAATTGATCTATTAAATATACTGCAGTCTGTTATACCTGGACAAGGTTCTCCATCAATTCGGAATCCCACCCGCTCATAGCCGGCAACAATATTTCCTTGAAGAATCACATTGGTTGCTTCATTAACCTAAAACAAGAACAATAATCATAATTTATGTAGTTATTATGTTACTCAGGAGAGCTACTGTACAGTGTATTTTAATACTGTACAATGCGTTTTTATGTAATGTACCGTGGTAATTCAGGTAATTTACTTTGAAACGTCATTTAAATACTATGATATATGAATATGATACTTTATCTGTCCCATGGTATGGCCATCACAGTATTTTTATGTTTATTGAAACGATACCTCAATGGCTGCATTCCATTCCGTGTTCAAACTCTCGGCTGCTCCATTGTAGGATCCTGGCCACAGTGTCATAGTAACCAAATTTCTCCGAACAGCATTTTTATCACCCCATATTCTGATGCCTTAAGATATTAAAAGGAAAATTTCAGAAGAAACAAGTTAAACAATCATACCAATACACTCCATTTAAATCTTTCTGTGCATTAACACTAAACAGTATAGCTGTCACTGAGTCGACACCTTCTCCAACAGTGTGATGGATCACGTTGTCATCAACACTCAGTCCGTCTGTTCCGAACACCCCAACAGCAGGAGCAAAGCCATCATAGAAAGCACATCCTTTCACATAGGACTCATCAGCCACCTATAAAAAATCATCATGTGGTTTCAGTGATTTACTGCAATGCATAACTCTGAACATGGTGTGCAGAAAAGTCTCTCACATCTTTCAGGTTCAGAAACACCAGAGAGTAACGCGGGTCTGAGGGGTCGTTCCATCCCTCCTGTCCTGTGTGGTAGAACTCAACGTTTCTGATCTGGGCTTTACCTGTGACAAAAGCATCATAACAATCACAGGTCAGCTTCAGTTTGAGTTAGTTACACTAACTAAATGTGTAACTCATGTGGGGCTTCTTTGGCTTCTACCGCCTCTCTGTTGTTATTTTTTGTTATAAGGTTCATACCTCTGTAGTTAATTCCTCTGTTGAAGGTTCCCACCATCACTCTGGCTCCATAAGACTGTGTGTTCATGGCTGGATACTCCTCCCCAATGATCTTGATATTCCTGGTCAGTAAACCCACATTTCCTGCAAGCTGATAGCTTCTAGAAGATTCTGGCACACTGTGGCTTTGTCCTATATGACCGTAATCATGTTATGAATTAGATGTGTCATAATATTAAAAATAAGTTTCATAACAATGAATAGCTTATTCACAGTAACCCCGCAAGTACCCTGCAGTTGTATGTTTCTCACAGCGATGGTCGTAGAGAGGCAGAAGTTACAGATTGCAACTTTACTTTTTAATGCATGTTTGATATCATTCTTTAAAGAACTTTGCTGCATTAAATACAAACAATTGTTGTTTGTATTTAATTGTTGACTATTAAAAATCTCACAGTGTGAGCCCGGCTTAAAAATATTTGATGCGTAGTCATAAATGCTGGGATATAAATGTGCAGTTTTTCATAAATTATCTTAAATTGTTATGTGCTCAGTTTAATCCTCTAAATAATTTAATAATAATTATTTTAAATAATAATAATTTAATCCTCTAAATAATCTTTAATCCTCCACAGCTTCCGCTGAGCTGTCTCACAAAACTAACCGGAACTACGTTTATTCTTATGAGATCACTTTGCAGTATCGTGCGCAAGACACGAGAGGTGATGTGGTCAACCGGGCGCCGCTCAGAAACTAGAGTCGCGAAGGGGAGTCGACTCCAAAAGACTCGGTTCCTCTGATTCAGCTGTCTTAAAGTAGGATTTGACTGCAGGACGGGAATCAACTCCCGTTTTTAAATATGTGATGTTGTGATAAGATAAACCTGTATAAGATAAACCTGTTGGGTTACAGCTGAGTCGACTCCAGAAAAACAATGAGTAAATTAAGCAGTCAGTAAGTTTTATATTGAGATATGGGCTAAAAGGGTTTATAAGTGCTAAGTACTAACCAATGTGTGTGTATGATACAGGCTGATTCAGGGTCAGTGTACGGCCATAATCTGAGACTGCAGTTATGGTGTGGATTTCAGTCTGCCATGGGTCATAACTGGTAGTGGACAGCACAATTTTATCCCCAATCTGAAGGTAAAAAAGAGGGTTTTAATGTTTAAACACATGTTTATATGCATATATAGTCTATACATTCATACATACATACAATCATATATATATATATATATATATTATATTCTATATAGCAGATATAGAAAGCAGATTGATATAATATGTAATAAGGTGCTATTTATGACAATGACATGATTAATTTGTTCATAATTTTCTTTATAATTAAATCACACTGAGGTAATGTGTTAAATTGACAGTAAATGTTTCTCTTAGGCTTTCTTCAGTGCTGTTTTGTCATCTTTAAAGAGTTTCTGACCTTCCAGTCAACAGCTTCCTCCAGAGAGATCGTGTTGTTTCCTGCCTGGACTGTGCGAGCCAGCTTAGTGTGATACACATTGTGTGGCATGCCATAAAGGTCAAGAGATCCGAACACACCTGGAAGACAGTAATGTATCCATAAATACCAACATTTATAAGTGATTTACGTGATTGTTTGAATTGTCTGTTGTCTACACAAATTTCATGTATACAGACCCTTATAAGAGTGACATGTCTGAGGTTTAATACCAGAAAACTGGGCTTTCTGTATAGCACGCTTACCCAGCACTTTAGACCCTTGGTTTATTCCAGGCAACAGCCAATCTGGTGTAAGATGGTTTCCTCTGAGTATAATCTGTAGTTCACCTCTGAAGGGTTCATCAGCCCGTCCAGCAGTCAGACGTCCACCCTGATTAAAAAGTACAATTAGTGCCTGTACTTATTTTTCAGTAAAAATATCTAAACTCTATAAAACAATGTCCATTTACCAAGAGAATGTATCTTTATATTGAATAATTTATATTAAAAAATGTTTAACTTTATATTTCATAATTTAATATTTAAGTGTATTTGGTCAAACTGCACTTTCATCGTACTGTATTTTTTCCACTTTAACTATCTATAGTTATAGTTTTAACTAAAATGTTACAGTGAGCTAAGTCAGCACTCTGAAATAATCTGATTTCAGTTTAGATAAATGGTAGGATGCAATTTGGTCTAGATTCTCACCTGAATGGAAATGTATGTGGCATTCAGAACAACATTGTTATATTGTGAACCACTGACGTTGAATGTGGAATTATTTGTGTCTGGAATCTCCAGAACTCCAAATATTGTCAGCTTGTTCAGGGAAGGAATGGCAACGTCTACAATCACACACGTCCCTTTAAAACAAAGGCGGACATTTTTACAATTTTGACCACTTTACGTAACTACTTAAAGCAAACAAAAAAACAGTTACTGAGCAAGTATGTAACAGATCAGTGTTTTAAACCGTCTACGTACCTTACTCTAATTCACAACAGTACGTTTATAATAACGATTAATAGTTTGAGCTGTTGGGTCAGATAAAATAATGTCAGTTTGCCTTTATTTGACTTCAGCATGCGTAAAAAAAAGTACATCAAGTAATCTGCAAATTTATGTTTCAGAGATTACAGTAAGGACGCAAAAGTTGCTAATCACAGCTTTAAAGAGTTTTAGTTTTGTTCAACAGCATAAATTTTGACTTAAACATGAAGTTTGAAGCGGCTGTAATTTGTATAATTTTTACTGGCATACAATCTAAACAGCCCCTTCCTACTGTCTTTGTAAAGGATTTGTGGCATTAGAGTTGCTTACCTAATGGAATAACCACATCAGAGCCTGTTTGTGGTACAGCAAAGTTGTTTTCTGGGCTTGACCTCCAAAATGATGTATTTGACCAGAGGATACATCCACTGTATATTTTATAAACAAAGTCAAACAAATGTGGTGCTATTCAATAGAAGCTGAATAAGCAGGTGTGAGTGTATAACATACTTGTAGTATGTAGGACTGGAGCTGGGCAGAGGGGCCAAAGTGCCCAGTGGAAGAGTTTGTGTTGGTGTGATACACTTCGGATAGTAACACTGATACACATTAAAGTAAATATATCTGTCTTTAAGTGACCGGTCCACACTGTTCCTCCTGCTCCGGCTAGCTGCTTGATCTCTTCCAGACACTGTAGAGAAAATATAACAAACATTTAATTCACTGTTGCCCTGCAGTATTGGCATGGCATCTGTATGAATGATTGATTTTATTTGGGATGAGTAGTTTTACCCATGTAATATAGGCTGTTTGAAGACTCGTTGAAGTACCAGTCCCCATGTACGTTCACACTAGGGTCCAGGGGCTTCGAGGAGCCATTTCGGTAATCTATAATGTGGAACCAGTCAGGCGCTTGAGTGAAGTTGTGATTCAGAATTACATAATCCTCTGTCTGTCAGGGAAGAAATTAGAATTGACTGAATTAGACTAGCTAAATAATAAAACGGACAAGCAAGAAAAAGGAATGGTTTGAAAATTAAAAATGAACTGATGTACTCATGTCACATAATGATGACAAAATTTTATTTCTGGGGGAGCTAACCCTTTAATGACATGCATTTTGGTTTGTACCCTGTTGTATGGCTTGAGAAGACTTAGAATAAAGTGAACAAATTACGCAAACTACTTCAATACTGTTACTTTTAACATCTTGACAACCATGGTCGCAATGAACTGGTTATTTTTATATGAACTGGTTATTTTAAAACTTCTTATTTTTAAATGAATCAAATTGTAAGTATTGTGTAGCATGTACGCGTCACCTTAAAGCCGTAAACCATTCCATTATATGATATGCTGGTGATTTGGGAACCGCTCTCAAAATACCAGTTGTAGGTTTGGCCTGAAGGCAGCAATGCCATCCAGCCATATGAGTGAGTCACAAGATTTTGAAGGAATGGTAGCACACATGACCCTAAAGGGAGATTTAGTGTCTGTCACTACAAAGTACATGCATGAACAATGAATTGTATAGAAACATCTGACAAATGTACAGACATATCTTATTAAACATCCTAGAGTCAACTGCTTCACCCTACCAAAGGAGTTGGTGAGAATCACATTGTTAAACCAAAGTGAACCCGGTGAGGGACTGTAGAAAACCAAGCGGTGGAAGTTAGTGGTGTTGTCACATACTGCTCCAGGAACACCAACACTCCAATCTGCTACTTGAGAACAGCGGCTTCGGTCAAGCAGGTTACTCATCGGCACCACCTTGGAGTTAATGTTGCCTTTTTAAAAAAAATGAAATAGGGTAGTGCTAGTTAGAAGGTTGTTTTTTGCGCATTGAAAGTACTCTACCTAAGTATTCTACCTTTGAGTGTATTAGCTACTTATTAGACTGTTCTCTTGCCTGTTATTGTTTTTATGCTATTGTATTTGTGACACTTTTGTAAGACAAAGTTTACTGTTTAAATATCCTTTTATCCAGTGCTCATCAGCACTAACTCAGTGCTCTCTAGTACATATTTTGGAGATAAACATCTGCTTCATTTTATTAGCTCATTAATAGTAGTATTATACATTATTAGTCAGACAAGACAGACAAGCGATATGTGTTGTGATGTCCCCCATTCTGAAATAATTTCCAAAGGGTTTATACCTGTCAGGGATCCATCAGTATCTACAAGCACCACCTCATGCTCCCATCTGAACCGAGCCTTGTTGGGTGACTGATAGTATCGGATCCCACTGAATCTAGCACTCCAGCCTCCACAGCGAAATGTGCAGATATCAATTACTTCTGCCACCCCGACAGCTGCACACGATGACCGGTTGAAACTCACAAATGTGGTGTTGATGACACTCATGCCATCATCCAGAGGCAGGAGAACACCATGAGTGGTGCAGAAATCACTTCCCATTCCCAGCTCATCTACGTGACCCACTATAGTGCTGTTTACCACAGCTGCACCTCCTTCCAGCCCCCATCCACTGACATAGTCTCGAAAGATCCTCTTGGTCTCCACTCCTGCCTTCTCGTTGTTGACCATAAGAAACTCACTGAACTGCACAGCTCCAGCATTTACCCACTCAGCCCCTTTCTCATTGTTCCACGAGGTCAGGCGGCGGAACACAGCAGGTGCTGGTGTTGAAGAGTAGCAGTAACCATTCTGCACAGGGAAGAACTCTTGGAAGATCCACAAGCCATACCTGCCATGTGAATGCACTGTATTGTTGAAGAACTCTCCAAGTGGTACTTTTTTCGGACAGATGTTGACACTATAAGAATAACCTTCAAAGTAATCACGTGTGTGGTAAGAGAAACCAAAGTGTGACCCACCAGCTGCAACATTATGTCTAATGGTGTTGTTTGGGTTGGTAACCCAGTATGCAGCTGGAGTCACGTCATCATTTAGCAAACTTGTGCTCTGTCTTACAAATACTGCCAAATTGTACTGCAAGATGTTTCCAGTCTCAGTGCCATATTCAATAAAGAAAGCTCCACCCTTAATATCATAGATGACATTACGCTCCACCAGTAGGTTGTGAGTTTTGTGGATGTGCACAGCATGGTTGTAAGACTGATGGATGGCACAGCCACGCACGTACGACTTGTACTGAACATCACCCATTACATGCCAGTTGATTGGGTAGCGCCCCAGACGGAATGCCTGTCCAGCATGAAAAACCTGAAAGAGGGAAGGAGAAATTCTGTGTTTGCAATATAATGCAAAAATTGACATTTTAAAGGCTATTTGTATTTGTATATCTTAAAGGTTTTTAAAAATAAAGTTTCAAAATTAGTTGGATTTAGTCATTTGTCATTTGGATTTGTTTTTAGGCATTCATCAAACTGTCACCTCAACGTATTCAATTCTGCCAATTGCCAAGCTTTGATTTGGTTGTGGTGCATGAAACATGATGCAGCCACCAAACTCATCACTTCCTACTTCTTCTCCAAACCTCCCCTGGAAACATGTCTGAACTGCAAATTCCCCTGTAAGTAAATACGAAAATTAAAATAAAATAATCATGTAGAAGGTAATAGTCACATACTTGGCCGTGTATTGTTGTAATGAATATGTCATGCATTACTGTTTTTCTGTTCAAGATGAAGAAACAACCAAACCTGTGTTGAATCCAGCAGGACAAGCTGGAATCTTATCATTCCACTCCTGGTTGTTTGATCCACGGATAACAATGTTTCTGGTAAGAAGGCCCACCTCTGCTCTTGCTTCAAAAACAGTCCCATTGGCCAGAGTCACAGGCACACCAAGATGAGTGTAGGTCAGGGGCTCGGTCAGAGTGAGGGTCCTTCCATCATCTGAAACCGAGGCAATTTTCCTCAACTCATTCTCCCTCTGGCTGTTACTGTGAATTCATAAAACCAGATTTAATTTTGTATATGTCTTAAATCAAGTCATGATAATGATTAAACCTTAAATCAAAACCTGAAAATGCTAAAATGTTGTAAAACCTGTGTAATCAAAGGAATGGTGCTTTTTAGCTATTGTGTATAACCATTGATTATTGATATTCACAAGATGCTGCAGTGTTAATATGAATGGGAGAATGAGCAATGACATGCACGTATTGTAAAATACATGCACATTCAGAATGTAAATGTGAAAAAGTTTTTAGCTTAAGCTTAAACAAAATTTATGGTACAGCCGATTGCAGGTTTAATTGTTGGTCAGATTCGACTGTCCTAAATTTGTTGTTTAATTGTGACCCCAGCAAGCAATTTTAGATATTGGTTATTTAGATAATGGTTTTTCCCCATTCCAGTAGATATGACTTGGTCTTTGACTTAAGTAGTTGGCTTGAAGCTTTTGATGTTAAAATGTTTAAGTATTTTTTTAACCAGTTTACACTTTTGAGATACTGGTTAGTCTTATTTTTTCTCCTTGAAATTCTTTTTTCTTATTTAGGGTCATGAACTTAAGAGTGACAGACTATAAGTGTGAACATATTTTGTATACAACAATTATGTTAAGGGTCCTTTTGACTATTACACTTTCATGTTATAGGTAGTTATACAGACTCAAAAGAGAAAGATGTAAACTGTTGTTATGGTCTTGTTCTCACTGCACTGTGCAGGTGAAATGGAGCCATCCCACATTTCTTCTCAGTGCTGCAACAGACTTTGTTTTTCCTTCTCTCAAGTTACTACTCTGATTTGTTTTGGTTTTCACAATAAGTCAGCAGTTACAATAAAATCAAGCTGAAACCGAGTTTCTCTTTAGGTTTGGCAGTGTATCTATACTGTACCTGTGCCCTGTGGAAGCAATGACAATTTCATCTCCAGTCTTCCAGGTGACAGAATCCACCAGTGTCAGAGTGCTGGAGCCATTCTGTGCAGTCTGGGAAAGTCGAGTCCACGGCACAGGTATTGGGATTCCTGGAGAAACAGGATTATAGATAGTATCTCACTGCAGGTGACTGATTACACACTATGGTGTCAGCCTTAGAGAAATGTAGCACTTCTGAGAAGGGCTGTTATGCCAAAATATGCTGATTCGTATATTACCAAAACCAAAATAAATATTCCAGTTTGGTCCACTATGACGTAAATGCATTGAGCAACATGGTTTAAAGAGAGATGTGGCATGGAGCTGTACAGTTCCGAAAGATCTTCTATCTTAAGCTACACTTGTTTTACACATGCTTTCATCATGCTGAAAGTTGTATGGTAACTACGTTTTCGTGGTAAGTCTTTGTTGAGCTTCTTATTTACATTTATGCATTTGGCAGATGCTTTTATCCAAAGCAACCTACAGTGCATTTAAGCTATACATTTTATTGTATCGGACATAAAGTGGTATAGTGCTATCCCTAGGTTTTACTGTACTGAACAAGCATACCGTGCAGATCCAGCACCCCCTCTCTGACAGCCAGGGTCTTGGCACCATAGACAGGAATTTCTTTAGACCGCAGGTGTCCGTGCAATGTAATGATGGCCTTATGCTGGAAGGGTTTCTGCTCTGTTCCAATCTGCAAAGCTCCACCATCTGTGATCAGAATGTTCTCCGCCTGTAGCTCAATATCCGCCTCATCAAAAATCAGCCGCCCACCTTAAAAGAGAGGTAACATTCACAAATCCATCAGTGAATAATATGTATTGAGCTGGCCTGGGATTATATGACCTTGGGTGGGGGAACATTCACCCACTTACCTACCTACCTACTGACTACTGATGATTAGTATTCAAAATGCAGTAGATTTATGGAAGTAGTATTTGTCTAAATTAACATACCTTGGATAAGGAGCATCTTTAGGACAGGGGTGCTGGTGTCCAATAGGATGGTCTGACCAGGTGTGATTACAGCAAATGTGCCCTTCTCAGGAGGGGAGAGACCACCCCATGTATAGGGAGATGACCATACGTCAATGTAGAAGAAATCAGCATAGTCCTGAAAAACAGGAGAAACATCTCCAGCAATGGCTGTAACACTACATGCTGAATGTTTTATGAAATAAAGATTTGCTAGCTTGTATTTTAGCATGTAGTTACAGTTTGTAGCTGTAGTGGTTAGTTTTTAGGGGGTCATTATTTGACTTGTTAGATAGTGGCAGATCTATCTAGATGTGTTAAACCTTGGTTAGATTGTAGTTATATTTAAAATTTGAGATGATCCAATTATCTGATTTTATATTCTTGTCTGATAATAAATAGTCTTGATGTTACCATTCTGGCGATTCCTCTGTTCCCTATCAGGACTCGCACTTTTGTTTCTTGGGATTTTGGTTGATCGTTGGTCACACAGATAATCTGCGTCTCATTGGCTGACTGGATATCACAGACTGATCCCGCAATTGTCACAGTAACTTCACTAGCATTTGACCTACAGGTGAGACAAGGAAAGAAACAGAAGTTTGGAATTAACTCATTTAGAAACTGTATAAAAGGCAACCAATACTGCAACTGAAAAGAAGGCCGTTGTTGGAAACATTTTCATAACCCTTAATGTGTAACACACATTTTGACCTCTGGAGGCCGCCATTACTCTAAATCGAGGACAGTGGAATGTTCCACTGTTAATCCAATAAGAACTTTATCTTAATTGTTTTCGTTTCCTGCATCCTTGGTTATTCTTAGGTTCAAATTGAAATGTTGAATGGAAGACATGTTTATCTCGCTGTAGCGTTAAGAAAATGTTACCCTGTACCCTTTTAAAAAAAGCATTTAGGCACTTTATTGATGTGTCTTTATTGATGAAATACTTAGTGGCCACTATATGTGTATATATATATATATATATATATATATATATATATATATATATATATATATATATATTGGCAGTAAATAAATAAATAAATGTGTGCAATGTCACACTGTTTAAAGCTTTAAAAATGTATCTTAAATTGTCAGAAATGTGTATATGTATACTGTACAGTAAAAAGCTGCACAGTTTTTTTATTTTATTTTTAATTGTTTAGTTTTGTAGTACAAGTAAATGTAGTTTGTGGTCTGTGGTGCACCTGAATCCTGAGCCAGTAATGGTGAGTCTGGTGCCTCCAGCTGTTCCACCCCTGCGTGGTGTAACATCAGTGATCACAGGAGTTAAAGAGGATCTGTATGTGTAGCCATTCGTAAGATTGACTGTATCATCTCCATTCATCACCACAACCATGCAGGCCTTCTCCGTTTCATTTCCTGCAAACGAGAAACATTACATGTATACAGACAGATCTTTTTTCTTATCTATGATCTGGATATAAGCTGTCACATTTTACTCCTTCAAGTAATAGACTGGTTTTAGCATTCCTGGCATGCTTTTCTTCCATTGTACATATTTCTACATGTACAGTGATAGATTTGTTTAATAAATGATAAGGTTTGTTTTGCAGGCATTTTAAAACAGTTCTTTTCAGGAAGTAATTCATACCATTGTTGTATGGGACCTCACAGTACAGTTGAGTAGATGTGGATGTCTGTGGGTTCACGCTACACTCTGTGTTACAGATGAGAACTCTGGTGGAGTTTGGGTCAAATCCAGAGCCTTTAATGACAATGACAGCACCTCCAGCATAGCTTCCTGAAGCAATACAGAACAAAGTATATAATTGTAGGGTTATGTTACTAGGCAGTTTGGGCACTGGAAGGCACTGCTCAAAATGCCTACCACCCTAATATAACTGCCTGGTTTTGCCTTATTTTATAAAGGACAATGGCAGATCAACATGTTGAAAGTATTAAACTAAACAATTGTCTTTAATAATAAACTTAAGCATTTGATTATATTACATAAACTGCATACTGTAGGCCCAACATAATACAAAAATCTGCAGAAGTTTGATTTAGTGTCTTGACTAGTGTCTTGATTTTGACTTTGTGTTTAGATTCCTATTGCTATTAGAAATTCTATTAGATCCTAAATGCAGTTTGAGGTTTGAATTTAGATGTAAATTTAATGTAGCCCTACACAGAATTTTGTTGCCTGCCTGAATAATATAAAGTTATTACCTTCATTTGGTGTGACCCCTGTCAGCAGCAGCTCATAGCTGAAGACAGACTGTGTCAAGGCCTGACCTTTGACCTGATGGTGTAGCATAACCGGAAATGTTCCTCCTGCGTGTTCCCCAACGGTGCACAGCAACTGTGTGTCTGTGATAAATGTCACATTACAATTCACACCAGCAATCTCCACTGAGACCAGCGCTGCATCTGTGCCAAAGCCTAAACCAGACACTGTGATCTGTGTTCCCACGGGACCTGTGAGGAAAAGATGTCAGCAGCATTGTTATGATGTGGTTGTATATGTGGTTGTTGCTACACTGTAAAAACTTTGCTTCTTTTCTGCCTTAAATGTTTATGTTTAATCAACATGGCTTTACAAGTCATTTCGACTTTAGTTTAAATCCTGACTGGTGTAACTTAAAAAAATATGCAAATTTTCAGCTAATTGTATTTAACTATATTTTTATTCAACTATATTTTATTTATACTATTTTTATGCTGTATAAGTTACAGCAACTCAAGACCAGTCAAGATTACAAAGAGTCAGTTGAAATGACTTGTGCAGCCACATTGATTAAACCTAAAATTGTGAGGCAGCAAAGTTTTTATTACAGTGTATACAGTTGCTATGGAGCTCTCTGTGGTTTTTAAGATGTTTTGAGTGGTTGCTAGGTGTTTGCTTGCTGGCCTAATCCTAAAAATATTTAATCTGTTGTATTGTCCTCTAGGTGAAAATCATAAGTCTGATTGCAAGAAATGTAACAGGAAACTTCTCCTCAGTCAGCCACAAGTGAAGGATCATTTATGACTGTAGCACAAACTGTGTTTTACATTCTTCTTAAACTAAATCTCACCTGTTACAGGACTCACTGAGTTGATGTTTGGAGTTTGTTCAATGGAGTAGTTATAATTTTGTTGTGGGTACTCAGTGTTAAGCACCCAAATATCCACCTGCACCAGTCCCTCTGCATGAGGAGGTGTCACACATTGTACTCTGTCTGGGGTCACTTCCAAAATCCAGCAGGGGAGGTTACCAAGCATCACGGTGGTGTTTCCTTCCACAAAGCCATTTCCTCTGATCAGGAGTAGAGTTCCACCACCAATGCTACCTGATGTTGGTTGGATGGTGGCCTGTGGTGTGCTGGTCAGAGTAAAGATTCCTGTGGCGAGGCCTTTGCTCATAACCACTACATGTAGACCATGTGTGCCAGCGGGCAAAGCACCAACCAAAAGTGTGATGTTGTCATCTGTAACCTTTGTGACTTCCAGCATAATGTCATCAGCAAATACCCTCACATCAGCTATATTGTTCCCAAAGCCACTGCCAGTCACCAGAACAGGTGTAGAGTTTCCAGTAACGGCATCAGGGGACACACTGGAGACAACTGGTGCAACAGACTCCAAATATTCAAACATGCAATTAGAACTACAAGAGGACGGGATCGTGTTAACATAAACCACAACGTTTCCTCTGCAGGCCTGAGACGGTGAGGTGTCACACACTACATGGGTGTAGTTCATGGAAACCACAATACATGGAACATTTGCTACCATAACAGACGCATTCAAGAAACCAGAACCAGAAATCAAGAGACGTGTGTGTCCGGTCAAACTGCCCACAGATGGAGAGACAGAATCAACCACAGGTAGAATCGCAAATCTGCGGTCGTTCTCTCTCAGCATTGTCATGAGGGCAGTTCCCAGGTTGTTGACTCGGACGGTTACGGGTAGGGGGGTGCCCACTGGAGCACCACTGTCAGAATTGAGTTTGCAGTTAATCTCAGTGGAGGTGCTACTGATGATCTGACACGGATGATCTCCAACTTTGACCTTTGGTTGACAAATGAAAACCAGAAAAAAGATAATTTAGAATAATGTTCACACTGACAACAAAATTATGGCAGAGGTTTTCACTCTTTACAGACTCGGAGATCCCCATCCTGATTTTCCAGACCACCAAGAATAATCAGGACTCAAAATTTAATTGTTTTGTGTGGTAGCAAATTTGGGAGCATTCACTAAAAATTAAGGAGTATGTTTTATATATTACACCTTAGAGAACCTCTGGCTAAAAACAACAGAGGATTTTATTGATTTTTATTTCAGTCTTCAACATCCTCTGAACTGAGGTCAGTTTTATTGTCCATATAGACTTCTGAAACTCACCTCATTTGCACAGGTAATGTTACTGAAGCCAGATCCCTGGATGTTGATGATGTCATGGGTGGTACCGTGGTCAGGAGTAATGTGTTCCACAGTAGGACTGGCACAGGAAGTGAAACTGAAGGACAGACCATCTGAAGTCAGACAGTCAGAAATGGCCGCACACCCTGACTCAGATGAGTTCCCTTGCCTTGAGGCTGTGGAGGACAAAACAGAAGATTGCATGGTTTTACCCACCATTTACTCACCAAACAATCATAGTTACAATATACTGATGTGTATAATATTATAAAACAGTGTTTAAATACGTTTAACTATCTTAAGTTTATAATGAAGAGACAACTACAACTAAGCCATTTGGAGGCAGATTTTCCTGAAATTTAGCCTCCAGTTTTCCAGCCAGTGGAAGATAGTTTTTTATATATGTTTTTGAAAACAATTGTTATTTTTGCAGTGCAATTTGTTAACGTTAGTGGCATAAAATCAAAGGGTTGCTGTTGTACCTAAATTCATTGAGGCCTGTATTCCAGCTACAAACACCTGAAGCCCAGCAGTTCTTTCCTCCAGAGGCCTGACGGTCACCACGCCCTGCATAATCTGGCTATAGGAGTCAAAGTAGCCACTGCTGTAGTAATAAACTCCAGGAGATGTGAAACGATAGGCAAAAAAACCTTCAGGGCAAAACACAGTGACACAAACAGATACACAGACAGGTCAGAGTTTCCCCTTCTTCAATCAAAATGACTCTTATTGTTCTCTTATTGTTCTCTTCTCTTCCTTTACAGGAATACAGCCTTAGTTACAGCAGAAGGTATTTGGTACATTAAACTGTTGTCATTTATAGGTTCTGTATATCGCAGCATTGTAAAGCACATTGTTTTCTGTACAGTGACTGGCAAGATGGTGTGTAATTATCTTGCAACTATAGTTAATTAGAAAGCAGACACCACAATTGTCTGGACCACTTAAGCTTCGAAAGGTCTCGCCTCTGAATTTCCTTTCTAGCAAAGATCTGAACAATCAAACATCTAAAAATAACTTGCATCTTGTGCAGTCAATATGTTGTGTGATTATGAAATGAACAATTAATGGGTAATTCAGGAAAATATATAATTAAGTATTATATAAAGTTTGGCAGATGGACCAAAACAAAATCAGATGATTTTAAAGTTAGTGTGTCACTGCCCACGTTCTGTCTGTTGTGCGCAAGAATCTACAAGTGACAGATATATTGAACTAATTCCCATACTTATGATTCTTTTACATTTCACCATTAAGTTCACCTTTACATATATGTTACTGCAGGTGCTCAGTTTCTTCACAATAAAAAAATGGCTACAATTGCAAAGAATTATTTAAATGATAAATGATTCATAGTCCACTTTATAGTGAACTCTAAATAGGCCATAATAAAAACAACAACAAAAATCGCTTACTTTGGACATAATTATTGTTGGACATTATTTACCTTTTGACATGTATGGATTATGGATTTTGCATTTTCATAAAAACAATTAAATATTTAGGATTTAGGGGTTTGGATTCATCCAGATAAACATCTCATTGAAAATAAAGATATAAAAGGGATGATCTGTAAAATCAAAATTTAATTTAAATTGGAATGACTGATGTTGAAATAATTATATAGTGATATAGTTTGTGTACCTTTGGCAGTTTTGATGTCTCCACTGTTAAAGGCAATGCCATCATAAGTGATACTGCTGGGACTGGACACACTGAAGACCCTGTAGCCCACATCAGTCACAAAAGCTGGTGCCTCCCAGTTCCACACCACTGTGTCTCCCACTGAGACTGTTAGTGCAGCGGGGCTCCAGGCGTAGCCCTTACCATACACTGAACACACGTAATATAATAAACTTTGTGCATACACATACAGTCAAATGTAATTACAAAAGCACATTTTATGATATACAGGAACTGTGCAGAAATCATTTTCATATTTGCAGAGAATTTTGAATTATCCCATTAGCAATTGTTTTTAATTAGCAATTTGTCAACAAGATAAGAACATAAACTTCAGATATATTATCTTAAAACAAGAATTAAGTCTTTTGCTATTTTGCTTGTAAAGTAAATCTAACAACATCTTAGACTATTAAAGGAAATCAGGTGCGGCAGAATATCCTGCTGTTTTACTGGCAGCAGGTTTCATTATCTGTTGTTGACATCTGACACAAGTCATGATAGATCTGATGTTTTCATCTGAAGAGTGTGACAGAGAAGGAGATAATGAAGATATATTACCGGGATGGAAACCTTGGTTTGTCGCTGTGTATTTTTTATCCATAGGCTGGGTTACACACTTCAGTTGATGGTCTGAGGCATCTGTTACTTGGCATTGTGTGTCCCCTGTGAGAAACAATTTTGCAGGTTTTGTACTACAGGTATATATTATTAAATATAAATGTCTATATATCTTGCCCATTTTATAGAGCGAGGCTGTGTTCTTTGTTTGTTTAATGAGGATTATTGTTTGTTTTTAATTTATATTATTATTCCTTTTACAGAAGGTACATATTCTTATGAAATCATAATACGATACTCTGCAAAGTTTGAGGAAAAGCTTGTGCAGCCAACAATATTTACACATAAAACAGCATTGTTTATCATTGACATGTTGTTTTCGGCCCTGTGCTCTCATCTTACCCAGAGTCACGTTGTTGTCTGCTAGGTCTGAGCTGAACCCAGAGCCAGTGATGGTGATGGTGGTTCCTCCATACAGAGACCCCAGCAGTGGAGAGAACCCTGTGACCTTCAGCACATACTCTATGGTGGTACTAACACCAGCACTGCATGCAGAGAAAACATTTATTTATTTCCATTTATTTCCTCTCTTGTAAACGTAAACGTCTGTAAAATTCTGACTATTTAACTGCTGTAGAAGTCTGAAATCTGCTGTTATGTGTTACAGAGATTGATAAAAGACCTGATTAAGGCGTAACCCTGGTTCCCGACTCTCACACGGATGTCATATACAGCTGGGGTGAGTGTGGGCAACATGCAGGTAATGTTTTCATTGGTCCACTGCAACAATTCACACTCGGTCTCACCAATCAGAACAGAGCTGCCATTGACCTGCTCTTCAAAATGTGTGCCCAGGATGGTGAGAATTCTGAGCCCTTTACCACAAAAGACAAGATATAATTAACTAATATAATAAAATTAATATAATATAGAGCAATTAATTACTGCTTAGAATTGAGGATTCGTGCTATCGAAAAAAAATCTCACCGAATACTGTTGTAGTGTGTGGGCTAACAGCAGTGATGGTGGCCATCAGAGTGTTGTTGTATGTGAAAGATTCATTTGATGTTGCTGTTATCTCTCCCATGGTCAGTGTTACAGTCTGTTTACCTGCTGACCCCTGATTGATATGTCACACACAAGATGTTTATATCTGAATATGATACATTTTAACAGTAACATTTCTCAAATAAAAGTTGACAAGAACTCCAGTATATTGAGAGTAAAAAGTACAAATACATTTCATCACACAGACTTCTGCTATTTAGCAGTGGTTATTTGCCCAGTTATTATGGGCAAATGCAGACGCAGAGCTATGCCAGATGGCACTTGGTTTAGCTGGATTGTAAGAAGTTCATATAACTACAGCTTTTGCCCTGAAATATTGCATGGAGGTCCAGCCGATGAGGTTTGTGTGTCCACAGATCGCTCTCATGTCTTTAAAGAAAGTCAAATAAATTCAATCCCTTCACTTACAGCAGGAACGACGCATCTTAACTGGGTAAGTTCAGCTTCAGTAACATTACATGGCCGAGTGCCAATGGTGACTGCTGTGTCAACACTGAATCCATAACCCAACACAGTCAGAATCGCCCCTCCTGTGAAACCAGAAACATGTTAGTAGAAAATGTGGTTGTAAGATACGATAAAAAAACTAAAAGTGTGATTATTGTCTGAAAGACTTATCTTAGATTATCACAAAAAGATAGCATGACATTTTATACATTTATAAAATGTACACATTTGTAAGCAATTTAAATGGTGAGATTAATCACTTTTCTATATATTTTTTATATATTTAATATATATATATATAATTTATGTGTTCTTTCATAGTGTTGTCATGTACCTGCTTCATTTCCTGTGGTGGGGAATATGGAGGTCACTCCCAACAGGTGTTTAAAGTTAAAACTGCTGCCATTCATGTATCGGGCATTACCCAGAGCAGAGAAACTTAGAGACACTGGTCGAATACCAGCACTTGCTGGACCAACTCTGCAGGTTATATAGGTATCTGTAACACAAAAAATAACAACCCCAGAGAAATGTGTTGATATCTGGTAGACTATATTATACATGCTCTCAAGAATGAAGACATGGACTAAAAGCTACAAAACTCTAATTCTGACAAAAAAAAAAAAGACAATAAAAAGGCAGCAGTTTAAAATGCAGCTTGTTGGGTTTAGACTCACTGGTGACCTCTTGGACAGAACATTCCACATCACCAGTTTTCACAGTCACGTTGCCACCATCAAATCCAGATCCAGTTATGTTAAGAACAGTTGCCAAACCACTGGAACCTGAAATGCAAGTCATGCCAGTAATATAAACCAATGAAAACCAAAACAAATGGAGATGACAGCTTGTACTGTACGTGCAACTTCATGATCTGCTGTACCTTCTGTAGGAGAAACTCTGGTCACTGTTGGGGTCTTGGACTCGCTCCAGGTGAAACCACAGTCACCTGAACACCATGATGGGATGCCATTGATGAAAACCTCCACCTGACAAAAAACAGACACATAAATACACACATACCTGTATGTAAATGCTTTTAAACATCAACGTTAACAATAACATCAACATTTAAGCGTCAACATTAGAAGTCTTGAAGTAGAGATTCTCAAATGGTTTTTCATAAAAATGATTGTTATGAAAAAAAACACCTAACAATCAATCGGTTAGTTGCATGTAATTTGTTTGTTTTGTCACTGCTGTCTGCAAGCCATATTTGGAATATATATTTAGCCATATTTAGCCATATTTTACCCAACAGGTGAAAATACTCTCCTAAAGTATACTGAAGGAACAGTGAACTAAGTATCTATGCTCAGTTTTATCGGAAACTGCATGACTGTCTTTCATCCGTGTAGGTTATTTATAGTAGAGCATTTAACAACACACAATAACAGTAAATGGTGACCAAGGCTGTCAAGCAAGATTTTCAAGGCAAGACTTTCAGTAAATAATTTGTCTCAGGTCTCCCATTACACATTTTACCAAACCAATGATTTACCACACACACTACACAGTGTTTAAGACACGACTGGCCAGTGTTCTGTTTGAGTCATAATCCTCCAGACATGCAATTTTCCCAGTATTCAGACAATCTGTTCTAACAGGCCCTTAACTGCACACTCAGAGAACGAGGAAAGGGTGAGAGGCAAAGTGTTGTGGCAAAATCTGTAGTGTGTAAGAAATGCACCTGTGGTTTATCTGCTGGGAAGCGCAGAAAGTCTCCCATAATTCTCTGTTTGAGGAGCCCCCCCTGCTGGATCTCTTGTGATGTCACTGAGGGGTTCACTCCGACCACAGCAGAAGAATTAATCTGGTTAACATATGAAGTTTATTAATTTAAGATTATACAATGAATGTGAAAAGCATGACTTACTTGAATTATGTGATACTAAAGTATGAGTTAGATTGTCTTGTGATTAAAAACTGAGCACAAAAAGAGACACTTAAAAGATCTGTTTTGATCTGAAGTCTGGAGGTGACAGATGTGAGATTACTAGAATTATTATTCACTTATTCTCAGGAAAGAAATATGAGAAACAGGAGCCTTAAGCAAAAGATGCAGAAACCGTCACTGCAGACACAGTTGAGATATTAAAGAGATACATTTTTTGACAGGTATTTCAGATTGACATCTCATGGTGCTCATTCTGCTTTCGTGTTGCTAATTCATTGTTTCTTGCCTCTAACAGTGGTTGATTGCCAGGCATGGTGAGCCACTGGATGTCCCATCTGTAGCCCCTACAATCTCCATATCTCTGCACCTCCAACTGGCCAACCTCTGGAATCCCCTGTAGGGCGTACTGCAGATCCACAGCACTGATGTCTACTGGCAGACCTGAGGTATACACCACACAAAAAATACAAAAAAATGGTTATACCACTTAAGGTTGTGGATTATGTGAGAAAGACAGTCCAGTTTACTGCTATTTAATTTTAGGATCAAAACATGAACAACAGTATCTAACATCAAGAATCTGTTGTGCAACTATAGGAAATCCCATAATGTAATTTAGATAATAAACTTGTAGCTAGTTTGTTTACCCTCAACACGTCGACCAAAGATTGACACGTCAAAGGTTCCAGTGAGGGGGGGACTGGCTTTGTGAATGCGGGTGATGGTGACTGTGGCATTCCCCTGCCTTTGAATCAGCATGTCCTCTGTGCTGTTTGGCATTTTCTATAGGACAAAAATCAAAAATTAAAGATTCAGAATGCAGTACATGGCAAACACAACCAGTATGTTGGAATGCTTATGTGGAAGGGACAGTTTGAGTAACAGGTTGAGTAAGGGTCAACATATCTTTGTCCTTAAACAACAGTCCAATAAATAAAATAAGTTCTAATCCTGACCAAAATGTACCCTTTAATCTAGAGAAACATTATATGTGTATAGGAATGGCGTACAAGCCCCTAACCCAGTCCTAAACTTAAAGCCTTGCACATACTTTCAGTTTATAATAGTCCTTTATGATTGTTGCTTGTCACACTGTACGAACATGATTGCAGATTTAAGTCACGTCACAATGTGGAATTTCAGTCATTACTGTCAGACTGTATGACAGTCTGAACATGTCAAACTAGAGATCAAAGGCTACAGATTTTACCTTAGGATCATAGGAATTTTTTAGGATTGCTAAAATTTGTCTCAGACTGCCAAATTGTGACCAAAATCGTACAGTGTGCCCCCACCTTAAACCAAACATTAGCACAAAACCCAACCTTAAGACCTTTAAGGAAAATTATTCCAGGAGCAACACAGTTGCTGATCAGCTAACTATCAGAGAAATAACAATAACATTAAAGATCTTATGACAAGTACATTTTTTGTTAACATGAAACTTGTGAAAGTTATGAGGAAGTTTCCAGTATCTCAACATGACCTTTATCACAGGACTACCAATATGGTTAGCACTGTTGCCTGATAGCAAGAAGGTTCCTGGTTTGAGCCTAGGCAGAGCCAGGAGGCCTTTCTGTGTGGAGTGCATGTTTTTTCTGTTTCAGTGTAGGTTTTTTACTAGGTTTTCTCCAAGTATTCCAGTTTCCCCCACAGTCCAAAGACATGCAGGCTGGGTATGATAAAACTGCCCTTAGCTGTGTGTGTGTGTGTGTGTGTGTGTGTACGCGTGTCTGTGAGTGTTTGCTCTTTAATAGACTGGTCAGCTATTCAGGGTGTACCCTGCCTATGGCCCAAGATGCTGGGACAGGCCTCAGCCTCCTGTGACCCTGAGAAGGACAGGTTGGTTTGGAGAATGGATAGATAGATGGAGTTTAAAAGATATAGTTCTTCCATGAAACCTAAAAAAAAGAAAATAATGTACTGGACTGACATTTAAATTATTCACAGACAATCCTGACATTCGGCTTTACTGTTCAGTGTTCATGAGGCTCATGAGATAGAGGGGTAGTGTAGGTGAAATTTGTGAACTGAGGGGGGGATCCAATGATCAATGAATAATGACTTAAAACTCAAGATGTTATATTGCATGGTAAGTTTTAGAATACAGTTCTCTATGGACCACTTGTATTTTTGTTTTGTTTTTTAAACTTGAAATTTAGTTTCATGAGAAATGTCATATGGATTTGGAACTAAATTTTTGGCTCAACCATGTCTTTATCTCACCTGCAGAAAGCCGATTTCAAACAGCGGGATGCCAAAGCCACAGTAATACGGCTGTGCTGTGATCCCATAACTGACTTGTGAACCAGTTTTTGCTTGCGCACAGAAATGTAGTTAAAGAAAGGACCTGAGCTGCCAAGAGCAGGTGGCCTCCTTCCCTGCATTACAACTGAGCACAAACACATGAGAAAGTGAAACAGATTTTATCCAGTCTGTGTGTAAATCAGAATTATAATCTGATACAAATTCATGTTTACAGACAGTCATTTTATACACCACCATTTAAAATAAAACCAAAAGCATTTCTACAGTAAATACCATTAGGGTCCAAAGCAGTCGATGCCCGTCCAAGGTGAACAGTATCTATATAGTAAACAGAGTTAGCACTCTCTCCATCCAGTCTCAGCCAAAACAGACGATAGTTGAAGCATGTATAGTTTTGCTGAATGGAATCCAGGAGATCAATACATGTGTATTGCCACCTAAGAATCACAGAAGTGATGTTACTTTAAACTCACAACAAAAATGATTTTAAAAATGATTGTGGTTTTAGTGTTTTTAAATAACAGATAACAAATCAACAAATGACTAAAGACTACTTTATGTTAGAGGACTAAACATACTCATCCATTGAGTCAAACTGCACAGAGATTCGCATATTTTCACCCACGTGTTGATTTTCACCGATCTGGTAATGGACTGCCGCTACAAGTTCATTCTTCAGACGGCCTTTATAGGCCAAGCAAAACTACAATAAAAATACAATTTTCACACATTTTATTGAACAAAATGTCCATTTCTATTCTTAAAAATCTAAAAGAATTTCATTTTCTTTATGTTTAACAAAAAGGATGGAGGTTCTAAGATGTTTGGTGATGCTTACAGTATTGTATGTCTCTAATGGTATTGAGCTGTAGTCACTGATTACAATATTTGGGTTCCTTAAAGACCAACGGCCACAGAAGGCTTCAGAATCACTGACCAGGCTTCCTGAATACTGGTTTGACAAAGAGAAAGCTGTATATATTCCTTTGATGCTTTGGGTGATATAATTGCTGTTTATTATAACAGAACTTTCAAATATTGTCTGTGCTGCTTTAACATGAATACAGTAAATGACAGTAGTTTGGTTTTAATAATCAAGGTAAACAGTACTTACTGCTCTACCATCCTCATAATCTGTGAAAAATTTCACATTTGCATTCTCACTGGTTGGAATCTGTGATGGACATTTAGCTGAGACCATCTCATTTATCGCAACCATCACCTTTAAATCACAAAACAAAATGTGTAAATAGACATGTCAAAAAGCAGCATTTTATTACAATGCAAATATGAACATATACAAAACATAAACCTCAGTCTCAGATGCATCATAAGTCAGAGGGGGGGATGGAATTCCTCCCCACAGCAGTGTGAAATTCTCCAGGCTGGCCTTCCCTTTGACGACTTCAGTAACTGTGATGTTAACATCTGGCCCCATGCCCCAGTACTGAAGATCCTCAAAGTCACCTGAAATTCAGACAGATTTTAGAAACCAGTTGAGACTATTTTGAAAAGTAGTGTTGGCAAATCAATCCCAAAAACAAATTAACAAATATTTGTTACATATACTATTAAAACAAATAGTTCATTGTGTCATTGGTGCATATACTCTCAGAAGAATTAGTTCTGAGATGGGAACTGAGATGTTCAATCATTCATTTTTATTGTGATCCATGTTTAGTTCACCTCTGTTTGAGTTGAATGTCACATTGTAAAGTGACTCTGTGCTCAGTTCCTGTTTTGTGACTGTAACAGTGTCTGGTTTAATGGTCCACAAATCATTCAGAGCATTCTGCAAATCCAACGCTGATGCGCTGACTGAAATGGGTCCTGTAAAATGCAAAACAATAGCAGTAAACAACACATCAAACAAACTAGATTACAGTCATGTGAAGTGTGCGGTACAGTGATGCACCTGTTCTATGAGCTCCATATGACAGGAAGTAGTATGTGCTGTCACAGGTGCTCTGAGAAAAGCAGTCACTGCTGATTCTTAAGGTCTGCACCTCTTGGACGGCACTTACCGGAGCCCATCCCTCAAAACTAACCACCTAAAACAGCAGAGATTTAAAACAAACACACATATGGGTACAGTAATCTCATATCTCAGATTCCTTCACAGATTGGCAGGTACATTTGAAATTCTAAACATTATCAGCTTTCATTTTGGAACATAACCTATAAAGCTGCTGCTATACACCCACTTACCTGTTCCTCAAGAAAAACATCATAGTTGGCATTTATCTGCTGTTTCTCATTAATGGCTTCTGTTGTCTGCTGGGCTATGAAAGGGCTGATCTCTTTGAAAAACGCCACGTCAACTGAAGCTTCATAAGAATATTCCTGCACTAGAACCTCAATGTAGTACCTGCAGCACAGTGAAAGCAGCATAGCATTATTTTATAATCCAGGATGAGGTTGTTACATATGATATTATATTGTAGAAAACGACAGCAGCTTATCCAGAGAACACGTATATCTGTTTTTATCCTTTTTATTTTGTGTTTGATTGCATGTTATTTTGTTTCAGCAGATTTTCTGCAGGGATCTAAATGCATCAAAATCTTTACTTACGGTTTTCCCTTCTCTAAGCGCATGACCTCTGACCTGAGGAAACTGTAGGTATAGTACGGCTGATATACAATCCTGACCTAAAAAAAAGAAAATTTATATCAAATTGAATTCGATGACATTGTTTTTGATTACAAATCTATCAAAAGCATATCTAAGTTGTGATGGTAATGTACATAACTGCTTACAAATGATGAATAATTTATTGATTTAATTGTGTTGGACGTACTTTGTCCTGGGGAAGACCTGTTTTGCTGAAATACAGCATGCACCGTTCGTCTGCTTTAATAAGGAAATAGTAGTTGTCTGTCTCCATAGGAACAAAGAAACCATTAAATCGAGCTACAAAATAATCCATTCCATAAGGCCACACATAGGACAGTGAATCCACCCACTGTACAGAATAGCCAGACATGCTGGCATTATAATCCAGAACATCCTCTAGATTGTTTGGATTAGTGTTATTCCAGATCTCCAGTTTAAAACCTCTGCTGCCTGCAAACACATTATATTAAACATTTAACACAATCAGTATTTATCAAGCATGTTATTTATTTTCAATATTTACACTGTTTATAGGAACATGTATTTTAAAAATATAATAATTTAAAAAATCGAATTTTTATACAAAGGATAGTACTATAATATATGATATTGTCTATAACCACATTTATATAGTAAATATTGTGTATATTGTAATGTTTCTTATGATCTTAATTTAGATATAATTCTATAATTTGTACAGTTACATGAACTTATATAATGATGTGACATTAGAAGAGTGACAGACTGATCAGATTTCACATTGATCAGATGTTCTCCTGTGTGAAGTTTGACATTAGATTGTGGAACGAGATTTGACAAAAACGTAACATCATCGTTCAGAGATCAGATCTCACCTGGAAACATTGTCATGTTGGTTCTTTCATAACTAGGAGTCACACAGATTATCTTCTCATCTGATACGCTCTGAATCTGACACTCTTGACCTAAATAATAATGAAAATATATATGATATATATTCATATGTATTCACTATGTAACTAGTTATAAAGAGCATCTTGTGTGGTTTAAAGGAAACCAGGAAATCTGGTTTGTACAGAGTTTGTACAGAGTTTAACATCAGTGTATGTAATATAATATTTTGCTTATTTGATTACCAGCGCAGAATCTCAAATATTTCTTTTTTATTTTATATCTTAAGTGTATTTATTTTGCATTTTAAAAAAATGTAAACATTTTGGAACTTTATTTTAAGGTTTAAGTTAGATTGTGAATTCTAGTTTTTCAATCCTTCATTTTCAACAATTTACAGTATATATCAGAGGTCTACAACGGTCCACAGCCCTCGTTGTTTAGGTCTGATCCTAATGAATCACACCTAAAGCAGTTAATCAACTCTGCAGGTCTGTGGACCTGTATATACATTCACCAGTGATAGAACGTGAGGTTCACCTCCTACTAAAACTGCAGCTGGCCGGTCAGTCTGATCAAAGTAGTGTCCCTGAATAGTCAGTGACGTGCCGCCCAGCAGACTGCCCTCAGACGGAGAAACTCCCGTCACCTCTGAAAGAGAGACACACTTAAACAACAGCAGAGAGTTTCAGAAATATCTCACTTTGCAGGATTAAAGAACAAATGTTCTGCACCTGCATATGTCTGAAACATGGAGAGCTTGTTCAGTGCTGAGACAGTGTAAAGCTGTAAGTCTGGCAGACTCCTGGAAAACACAATGTGTTTAGTTAGTGACTTTTAACAACATGGATGAGATGCAGAAACTTCAGTGTAAATCTGGTGTAAAGTAACATCAGACTTCTCTGACCTCCCGTATTCACCATCCAGAATGTAACTGAGGTTGTGATGACCTGAAAACCAAGATAGCAACAGTTTATTGATCTGAAATATAAATTAAACAAAATATTCCATTCATCTGAGAAATAAAAAATTCCTCACCAACATAAGTGCCGGTCATTTTGCAACTCATGTATCCCCATTCGCTCCATGCATAGTCCAATTTTAGGCCGTACCTAAGAAAACAAAGGCAATTTATACAGTTAACCTTTAGCATTTACTGTACTGTATTGTACATTGCTACATTATTTTTTCATTGCTACATTCATTCACTTACTTTTTATCTGAATTGGGTTTCAGTAGTTCACAAGGCATGCCTCCCATGTATGCCCTATTTAAAGAAACAATTTAAAAACAGTAATCAGATACATCTAAAGTAAGGATGAAACATATTTCAGTACATTTGTAATAACATATAGTTCATATTTTTTAGATATTTCCAGACCTCACAAATCTTGTATTCCGGCCATTTGAACTTTTGTCTGTATTGCTTCCGTACAAATCAGTAATAATTCTTCCTTGCATTGTCACCACAGTCCCTGTTCATTGACATTACAGACAGTTAAAAGTAACTTCATTTTCAACTACAAAGGCCCAATAAAACATAAAACTTAAACTAAAACAAGAATCCCACCTGGAAGACCTGATGTTGGGCTTATGCTCTGAATGGTGGGTGTATAATACGATCTACTCTGTAAAAGCACAGCATGTATTTCTGTTGTAATATTTGGAGAGGATAAGAGTGTTGTAGTGAATATTTTACCCGTCTTTGTCACTTACATGGAAGCTACAATACCAGTAATACCACCAGTAATATTGAGTACACATCTGACTTGCAGGAATCCTCACACCATCCACACTGACTTGTATGTTATAGTCATCTTCTGGCAGAGCTCTGAAGACAGTGCAAGAATTTGTTTGAGAAACATGAGTGACATTATGGTGTTACAGAAAGTTTTACTCTTGTACTAAACTTGCCCTTTAATGAAATGAAATAGATGAACAACAGTACTATTTACAGTATAAATAATACATAATATTATAAGGTTATGACTGTTTAGAATAATAACATTAATCAATGACTTTCTTCCACATTATAAGAACAAGCACCACCACAGTAGCTACTTACCTTAACATCTGTTTGTCACTATCATCAGCAAAACTGTGCCAGTTTGTAACGTTGCTGCATGACTTTTTATTTTGTCAATAAAGTTGAACAATGAAGTGGAAGCACTTCACAAACTTACTTTTAGACAAAAACTAGTTATTAACTAAAACAACTACATATCGCATACACCCTCATTTATCAAGAATAATTGCAAACATATAAATACATATGTGAATAAAGTGTGATGATGTTTTCAAGCTATGTAGTGCGTTGAGAGAAAATAAAAACAATGCCATATATTTATTTCTGCTATATATTTATTAACGCAATTGTGCAAAACATATATGTTGAATGCATTTTTATTTCTCGCCTTGTATAGCACACGATGTGTGTGGAGGTGGTGGAGACTCGGTCGACGTCGCAGGGGACGGATCGAGTCCGCGACACCAGCGTCACACTGCAGCCCACCTCTGGATCATCTGCGTCCAAACTGAACCCGCTGCCTCGAACAAAACCTGCGACAAATGTAACTAATGAAAGATGCAATGACCTTCATTCAGTGCTGAAACTATCTAAACCTCTTAAAAACATTCATTTAGATTTGGGTTTTATACCGTCGCCCTCTATGGTCACCCTGGTTCCTCCGTTGGTGCTGCCGACGTAAGGGGTCACCCTGTCCACCCGCTGCGCCTCTGTGTGATAGGAAACAAGTTAAAAGCGTTGAATGTGGATCTATTTAATGTCTGTCTCGTTCGTATAATGATAAATAAACAGAGGAAGAAATCTGAGGTGGCATGATAGATTAAATATGATGAAGTGAGCGCTCACCCGCGCAGCTCCACAGTAACATCCAAACCGCGGCAAGCGGCAGATGCGCCTGCCGTCGCACACGCTCCATCTCCCGCTAGACTCGCAGCGCGCAACCCTCAAAGCGGTGCCGGTGATCACCAGTGATCAAGTGATCAGTGATCACTTCTGCATCAACCATAAACACAGAGATTCAAGACTTCAGTTGTGTTAGAAATCTGTAGTGTAACTTCAGAGGAAAAAGCATTTGGTAACACTGTACAACAGGGTTAACATTTGTTCACTACTTAGTTAACATGAATCAATCACCAACCAGTAGTTATACAGCATTCATTTATCTTAACTTGAACTTCGACATTAACTAATCGATTTTTAAAATCAAAGAGTTTACGAACAATGAACTTATAACGCATGTATTTGCGTTAAATAATATTATTAATATAAATGTATAATATTACATTGTTTATTGTATAGTATATTGTTAGTTCATGTTAGCTAATGCATTAACTAATGTTAACAAATGAAACCTTATTATAAAGTGTTATAGCAGTATTTGTATTATTATTATAAAGTCACACGGTTTAATAATATTATTAATGAAATATATTACAAAATGTAACTAACTATAGACATTACATAAATACAAATACTATATAGATAGAGTAGTATATCTATAGTATAGATATACTATAAAATCTATATAATATATAGATTTATCGATATATACCTACATATTTTTGTATTAAATTATTGGAAGGGATTATATTACAGAAGACATCCGCTGTAATATATATATATATATATATATATATATATATATATATATATATATATATATATATATATATATATATATATATATATATATATTGTGCCTGCCTTTACTCAATATACTTTTTGAGTGCTTTGAACTCATTTTATTATTATTTATTTCATAAAATTTCACATGCTTTCAAATTTAAGTCTAAGTTTAAGTCTTAAGTCTAAGTTACAGCGTTTACACACAGTGAAACTAAACAGGTACGTTGTATTAACACAGAACTTACTAACTACTAAAAGAGTTAACAGTACTCAGTTATTACTGATTAAATAAACATGTTTCTAATATAATACAGAATACAGAATGAAAAATCATGACTGACTTAATCATTAAATAATCTTGATTCTTCACAAAACTACATTTTTGCATTTTTATTATTTAGAGCAAAACAACTGCTGAACACAATCTGTGTACCAAACCAATAACTAATCACCTGAACAGTGAAATCACAGAAAACTATTATTTACAACAAACAATACTAAAAAGAACTAAAACTTCTATGACCTTTTATTAACACCTGTTGTAATGTTTTCAATGCATTCAGGTGCGAGGGTTTTAAATATCCCTGATGGCATTTTGTACTGATTATTTTGAGTTTTCAAGAACTTTGTTAGTTTATGTTAAATGAACTACTCATTTCGACTCCAGAACGCAACATTAATCGCTGACTAACATTAACAATCAATAAGTCATGAACATTGAATTGTGTCTTTGCAACAGCCGAATCAAACTGCTTAGTAAGTAAACTTAACTTGAATATTTTGAAAAGGCACAGATCTAAAAAAAACAATTAAATGTTACAATTACAACCCGTGTGTCATTTTTTTTTTAAGTTTGCATGAATCGTCATTCAGATCCACGTACCTGTTAAGCTCTCTTGAAACCCTCACAATAACAATCCTAACAGAACTCTGTCTTTTATACTACCTGCCTTCAGGGTGGAAAGTTTCATTTTGAAATGTTCTCTTCCTTAAGTAACCTTTGTGTGTCAATCATCAACATTGTTGTCATTCATGTGTAGTTTCCCAAACACCAAACATTTTTATGTGCACTTGTTTCCTTAAAGAATTAATCCGACTTAATCCACCTTTGTGTGTCAGTTCATCATGAACTTTGTGTATTGTGTGCAAGACAATGACCATATAGAATTAATCCAGCCAATTCCAGTGCAGATGGTATAAACAAAGAAACAGAATGAGGGGTTGCTTAGGCCTTTATTAAAGAAATGCTTCTTACAAACACTAGTGAAATGAATATAATGATCAATCTGTGAAATTCATTGATATGCATTACGGAAAGTCTCTTACCAACACTGGTGAAACGAACACATCGATCAGCCTTGGTGAAATTCAGACACATATCACCGAAAAGAAATATAGTATAGCAGAAAAGAAAGTTTTTCAGGAAAATGTCCACCCCTGAAAATGATCCACTTGATGTACCAACAAGAATATAGTGAAATCTCTGCAGATCTTTGGTCTTATAAATCTGTTGTTTGTTTCTGGGCAAATCATTATGGCTGAGAGTAAAGCTAAGCATTTTAAGTTAAGCACATTTTATTATTTAGCTTAAAAATATCAATAATTTACCTGCTTGTAACCTCTACCCTGTCAATCTTCTTCCTTTTTTTTGTTTTTTCCCCCCAAATGCTAATGTAATCTTGTTGACTCAGTGTTATTGTATGCATTATTGAATAATAGAATAATATACATAATATACATTAATACACATAATATTGAATAATATACATAATAGTAACCCTAGGCAATATTTCCAGCTGGAAATGTCGTTTTATATTAAAAAAAAGAAAAAAAAAAAAAAAAAAAAACAATTAAACAGCACCAGCAGAAGACTCAAAGTCCCAGAATCCCAAGCGCTCGCTCGGTCCGTTTAGTAAGCGCTCCGGGTCACACACAGGAAGCGCCTGCAATTACAGTTTCAGCTTCCTGTTACTCGCAACGTTGCATTTCTGCTTTAAATCCGCTTTAACTCAGTCTTCAGTTTTTGTGAAAGTAATTTTAATAAATTATGGCTCTACCGAATTGCTCGTTGAAGACAAACAGAGAGTTGCTCGATCCCAGCTTTGAAAGTTACAGGCTTTCCCTGGACTCGATACCTACTTACAATGTGGACCTGGATGCAGGTGAGATACAGATATTAACGTGAGTTGTTTACTGCTTGATCGTGTTTTATTTACGTGTCTGTTTACTTCTTAAACAACAGCTCATTAACTACACCCGTTTCAGTGCTTTTAAGACTAAAGGTGACATTGCATATGCATTGCAGGGTGTTGGATGAGATCTTCATGATCATCTCCTGGTCAGCAGCTCCATCATTTTGTCATGTTTGTCTTTCTTGCAGCCGTGGCCGAAGTTAAACTTAAAGACAGTCTGTACACTTTGGACCACATGAGAGCTTTTGCAATGTATAACTACCTTCACATCGACCCCTGGTACGAGGACAGTGTTTACTTCATAGACAACAAGGGCCGTGTTCTCAACTTCACAGTCACCCTGGTGAGTTTCTTCACATAGTTTTTAAACAAGCAAACCTAACATGAGGCTGTTGTTTTAATCGTGCATAATGCATATAAAGTGCTGGGAATCATAAAATCTCACAAAGCTCTTTCTGCTCAATTCATGTGAGGTGTGTTATTGATTCAGTGGTTTGTGCATGGTCAAAGAAACGAATATATAAAAATATATATGAAACAAAGCACCAGTTATTAATCAATGAATGGTTTAAACCAAGGGATGTAGTGTGTGTTGATGTCTTTTTTTTACCAGCAGAGGACAGTCATGTTTTTTATGTTGGGTGGCCTGGCCTCTCTCTCTCTCTCTCTCTCTCTCTCTCTCTCTCTCTCTCTCTCTCTCTCTCTCTCTCTCTCTCTCTCTCTCTCTCTCTCTCTCTCGATTTTAAATCAGGATCAATTGTTGTCTTTAACACTACTTTCTTTTATTGTTTATTTGTGGCACAAACAATATTGTTGTTTGTGCCACACAAACAACACAAACAATGGCATTTCCATTGAAAAAAAAAATTGCAATCATTCTTGTTTGCTATCATTTGATGTGATTTTCCAGAAGTATTTTATCAACAAGAAACAGAATAAAGAGGGAAGCAAATAAATAATACGGAGTTGTAATGCAGAGGAGTGTGATTTACGGCATGCTCGCTGTTGACCAAAATAAAAAATAAATCTCTTATGAAACGTGTGAATTAAACTGTAATTACAGTTAGAAGTCTGCAATTATCAGTCTCTAGGGGACTGTGTGTTTTCTTTAAAAGTTACCAAACACTGAGGCATTTTACTTCTGGGAAAGAAATGAAAACTGAGATGCTTTCAGTTAATATGTGCATCAAGCTCCATGGCAACCGAAGGCCAATTGCCAGTTCTATGGAGAAATTGCTACCTTGTACAGAGTGTAATTGATGATTATTAAGTTCATTGTAATCCTTTCAAATTGTAGGTTTTGAAGTTCAGGGACATCGAGACGTGGATGTATTGTGCTTATTAGTTTCGTTTCTAATAGTTCAGCGGGTGATCTGTCAGTTCTTTCAGAGCTGCTGTTTTGAACGTCAAAGGTCGTCTGACAGAATGATGCCAGTATAGGAGACATTGAAAAGTGAATGGTTTACACCATTTTGTTGCTTGGTTGTGTTGCATAATGGTTTGTTAAGATCTGGGCTGATAATATTAAGATCTGGGCTGATAATCAAAAGGTTTCTAGCTCAAACTCTTCATAGAGAAATCCACATATTGTACATACAAGCCATTTCCCCATTTTTCCCTTGAGCCAGATTTGTAAGCATGATAACTTTCATACTGAATACTTGTCGGGTTGTAATCCCTGACACTAACTGTGAGCTACAATAGTTTGCTTGCCTAAACAAGTGCAGCATAAAATTTTCTTGCCGCATGTGACGATTCACTGACGGTGCACGTTTATTTTCATTTTACACAATCCTTCAAAATATGCATAATTTAAGCATGTGTCTAATGATTGTTCCTCAGTACCCAGCATGGAGAAGTTTGTTTCCTGTGTTGCTTAAACCAGCTCTGTAGGCTATAGTCTTCGAAGAGAATTTCTCAGGGATCGGGATATTGACAGATATCCGATATCTGATGTTTTGGCAGGACACAGCTTTAGGAAAACCTCGGGAGGTGTTCCGCTTTGAATCGGCCCCAAGCTCATATGAGGGAGAGAAGGTCTGTGCTTCTCTGAGCCTGACCTCTGCCACATGGGCCACGCTGTCGGACGGAACCGGAACGTTGACACTTCTGCGTACCAGCAAGAGGGGAGAGAGTTCACATCTGAAGTGGGAGGTATTGTTTTCTGATTTTGTTAGACTGTAATTAATTTGATTGATGTTTGAGCGTTTTCTTAATTAAAATTGTTTGTTGTGACTAATAAACAACATCTTGAAATATTCAATTATAAAATGGACAGACTGTCACTTCTGATTGGACAAGACACATTCAAAGCCATTGTAAGACACCTGTGGCCACACATTCTGTTGCTTGGCAACCACAAATAGCCAGCTGTTAGGATAATGAACTTTATTACCTGCCGGTGTGTTTCGCAGCATATGTATTAGGTGCATCATATTTTGTGAACTGTATTTATGTAATGGATGCTGTATGTGTTTCATGGCCAGTCGATGTTCAGCGAGCGTCTGGGAGAGTCGTTCATCATCGTACACAGCCTGACTCACGTGAACGTTCACGTGCACACCATTGAAGTGCTGCTTCTGAGAATCCAGAAGGATCCATCTGATACCAAAGGCAGTGGCTTTTCAATCTCACTGGAGTGGATCACAGTGGACAACTCTGCTGGGCAGGGTGAGACCGAATGAGTCTCTAGTGTTCCAATAAATATCATTGTGTTCTACAGCAAAATATCAAAGCAGATGCCATTTATTCCAAAGACTAGTACACAAACACTTCAAGCAAAACATAAAAAATGTGTTTAGGTTTCCATTTATTTCATTTATGCATTTGGCAGCTACAGAAACACAATTATTAAATAATTATTAAAGACGTTGTAACTTTCTGTTATGCTAGTTAAAAATTTCTTCACATCCTCATAGCAAACACTACTTGAAGTGGTCTAAATGTATTTATGTATATTTATATCTTCTGCGGAAGGTGCAGGGCCATAAAAAGTTAATCCAATCATAGCATTTAGTCTGAATGCAATGATTGGATGTCTTCTTTGCCTGTCAAACTGGAGGTGGCGTGGCATTATTTGCTTGGTTGGATATTTTACATAATCAAATAAAATATTTGCATTGTCTGCCTTAGGTGTTCAAATACGTTTGGGGCCACTGTATATAACATTATATAGGGAAATATATATCAAATATCTATGTATGTTGTAACATGTAATATCTGTATATTGGGAAATATATGCACTTCTGTTTTGGTTATGTACCTACACTGTATACAGCCATAGATACTGTGGGTTATCTATTAAGTGAATTATTTAATTATGTGGTGGATTCACAAACATACAATAGAGTAAATTAAGTGGTTTGTTGCCTGCAGGTGAGGAGAGGAAGTACGAGGTGAGGAAGAAGAGGATGATGAAGGGAAAGTCTGTTCCACACTACGCTGCAATAGAGCCTCAGGGTAAAGGAGTCATCATAGCTTCAGAGAAACCTTTCACTTTCACTGAGGTGGATGGAGCTCCTCTTGAGGAACCTCTTGCTGAGGATATGGAGGTGGAGAACTCAGGTGAGGAAACCCACAACACATGTGAAACATCGCTGGCATTTACATAACGATTCAAGTCAATGCCTGAGAGAAATATAAATAAACACAGATAACAAGAACATACAATCTAATTTGTTGCATTCTTGAATTGAAACATCCCAGGATATTAATCCGAACTTTCAGAGAGTAAAGCTTCTCCACCACACGAGGTTGCACTTCAGCAGGATTTTGAAAGCCCACAAGAGAAGAGATTCGAAGACACCAATCAGCCTAGAAACTCTGAAGTGCTGCGGTCTTGAGGAACCGTATTTTTCACCGAATGAATCAGATCTTTCTGTAGCCATAGAAACGTCAGATCGAATCATTCAAATAGAATTCCTCAAATAGACTGTGATGAGGACTGGAGAGAGCCATGCACTTCAGAGTGGCTCTGTACTGCAGCGGTCATCAGCTAAGTTTCATTCTCATTGGCAGGGAATTTTACCTCAAGAAAAACAGTCTATTCCTTGCAGATATAGGCCAGTTGCGGATGAACTAGTAAGAAACACTTTTTTGTGTAACTGAAGCTTCGCAAGTGGCTGCACTTCAGCAGATTTTTCCTTTATTTTATGATGAATTGATTTGCCATATTGAATTTAGTAGTACCTTGTTTCCATTAGCGTTTGACATTTTCAGTTGTCAGAGAGTTCTAATTGCAAATATTATTATTTTCATCACAATCTAGGTGAGGTATTCAGTTTTGCTTCCTAGCAATGTCAAGATTGTACTTTTATTAAACAGTTCCAGGCATATCGGTCAAAAAACTTGATGACGTTCGAAAATGTCTCCATTTGGTCATCTAAGCGTCATCTCTGTCTCATTTCCTGTTTTTTTTCCGGCACCCTGTGTTGGTTATATGCAGCGTGGCTGCGGTTGAAACCAGCGAGAGGGAACTTTGAAAGGCCATTTGTTTCCTGTTCACCCTTTGAGCTTATTTATTTGATATAAAGGAGTGATCTCACAAGAACAGAGCACGGCTCGTCTTCTCTCTGTCTCTCTCTCGCTCATTTTAGTGTGAGACTACATTGGGTGGTGGATAGAATAGAGATGCATTAGCTTGTTTCACAAAGAAAGGTCGACCTTCCTTAGCCACAAAAGACGGTTAATGGTCTTACGCACACATGTACACATCAGAAAATGAATTTGTTGATGTTTTAGTGATTTAATCGTATATGAAAAATCCAGACTGTTACAGTGATCATGGATCATAGTAAAGAACTGGACATTTTTTATGGACAATATTGATTCAGTATAATTATGGTGAGTATGAACACACTGCTAAAAAGCAGCATTCAGCCCAGAGGGATAGTGCCTTTAAAAATGATAATTCTGTCACTCTATACTGTGTTAATTCCCATGTTTTTCTGTAACAGCCCCAGTCCTTTTTTATATTTATTGTATAGAAAAGATCAGCTTAAGTATTCACTGGATTGTCGTGAGGGCGAGTACACTGTTTATCAGGCTATTTACAACTATTTAATGAAGGCTAATTCGTATGTATTCTGTGAATACAGGAATAAAAAATATCATAGAAACATCTTTGAAGGCAGGGTAGGTTTTTTTTTCTTTTTTTGTCTGGTTAAAAATCTCTTCACATTCTGTTAGTGGTCTAAATATATTTATATAATATATATATACATTCTGTGGAAGGCACAGGACAATAAAATGTTTGTCCAATCACAATAATAGGATGTCCTACTTGCCTGTCAAACGATGTATTGGTTCACGTGTTTTGGAAGAGGCGTGGCTCTGAAGGGAGGGCGGGGCCTTTTAAAGCTAGCTTGCTCTTGCTAGCCTCTCTGAACTTGCCTACGCTATTTGAACATTTTTTTATATTAGCACTGTTAGTATTACAAGGGGCATTTTAAAGACAAAATGTTTAAAAATTGCCCAATTAGCTACAATTATCCCATCACCTAAAAATTCATTTGTTAATTAAAAACATAATTTTTGCCTGTAGCATCTTGCCTTTAATTGCATTCATCAATCCTGATGTTGTCTTCAGAGTACGTACAAAAAAATTGTAAAATATTTCCGTCTTCTGTTTCAGACGTTAATGACTTACATTTTTCTGGGACCCAGTAGAGCATGTCCCTTTCATTTTAAGTTCATTTACCCTTTTCACCTTTGTAATCACTGTGATTTTCCATGTCACGGGGAATATGCTTGTCCTTCTCTTCATTATCCTATTTTGCTCCGCACAATTCCTGTTGAGTGCAAGTTTACCAGACCTGCAACAAAAGGAGATAATGAGCCGGCTGCTCTTACTCCCAATGGCACTTTTAAAGCAGCATTACGGCTTGAGAAAATTGTTCCTCTTTCAATAATGAGGTTTTGCCAGCTCAGCTAAGACTGTGGGTGGGTGAGACTCAGACCTTTCTGGATCTCGCTGTTCCTTGGTTTCCTCATCCGTCTCTCTCTTTACCTTCCGCTTCTGATTGAGAGATCGACTTCTATAAGACTGCAAAGAGTCAAACAGTTTAAAATAGAAAATTTGGATTGTTTTTTAGACACACTTTCCCAACATAAATAGTACCTTGACCTTAGTTATTGCATAATCAGCTAACAATGAATAGTAATTTGTTTTAATAAATGAATAATCAAGATTTTTCATTTCTGTAAAAAATTTGTTGTTTATTGTTAACTCGTGATACCTAGTAATGTACTTTGTGAAGTATTACCAAAAATCATAGATATGGGTGGGATTTGAAACTGGAAATCGTACCACTAGACCAACATGCCATGGAGAATTTCTGGTGCTTTATATGTATGCCTGTGCATGAGAGATTTTAATTGTTTTAATTGTCTTTAAGTTGTTTGTTTTGTAATATTGTGTTATAGCTTATTACCTTTAAAGTGTACAAATATAGACATGGTTTTTGGTAGTTTATGTATATTTTGGAGGAGGGGTGGTGGGGTCACCAGGATCAACACATCTGAGTGTGATTTCAAAAACCCAATTTTACCCTGACAATGTTCGATTCTGCTCTTAAACGATGAATATCAGTAAGGGAGCACAAGGTTTGGTCCCTCGTTGCCAAATAAAGGCACACAATTGCACAGGTTGTCGTGCTCGCACAGGTTTAATTTGTCATTTTTCGCAGTAACGACACTGTGACCCAGCAGTCACTGAACTCATCACTTTATATTACACACCTCCATCACCATCGTAATAGAAGAGAACAGAGTAAAAGCCTATGCAAAAAAAACCAGCATCGCTGAAACTTTCCAGGCTTAGATGTTATTTTATTATTATTTTAACAGTTGTTGTCAGTATAATTAGACCAGTATTCAAAAGATCTGTGTTTGTCTGGACTTTGACTTTTGGATGCGTTTCTTACCTTATAATTTAATAAATTAAAACAAAACGTCACATGAAATCTACCAGAAATCTTCTTTAATTAAATTGCACATTCAGCCCTAAACATCTGTTTTAAATCAGGTGTCTCTTCTTCCATTGTTCTGTTGACAGACCCCATCTACTTCTGGCAGCAAACAGAGGAAGATGTGACGGTGTGTGTGCGTTTACCTGAAGGCACCACCAAAGATGACATCCGCTTCAAATTAAATGTGGACTGCCTGCGTGTTGGAGTGGGGGACTACGCACCTCTGCTGGACGGCCAGCTGTTTGCACCTGTAGATCCGGAGGCCAGCACCTGGATCATTAAAGACGATAAGAGGTAAAAAGAGATGCACGGATCGTTATGTTCATATGTTTTGGCAACAGCTAAATACATTGTGTATATGCACAGGAGGCGTTTGGCAGACTCTTGAGTTCCTGCGTTTAGAGAACAGACGCCCACGTTGTTGTATGCATACAAGAGCCGTCAATTGTCGTGCCTGCCCACACATTCTCAGCACGTTAGGAAGAGAAAGTTTTCCTGAACCGTTTCTCAGAATTATGGTTAGAATATTAGTTGTCCGTCGGCATTCTTTTCTCCATCCCCTGCTCTTTCCACTTCCTGATAAACATCCCTCTCTCCAAATCACCTCACATCTCACTTACTCATGTTCTCCTCATGAGACGCAGACACCCCCACATACATTGTTCCTCACGTTTACCCTTCCACTTCCTTGATTTTAATAAGAGGCCCCTGAAGAACCCTTTCATACTGTCGAGTGCAGGATCTGGGGCCCGCCTGCATGCGTTTTCAAGTGTCTGCGTGTTTGTTTATATTTTCTGTGTCTGTTCTCTGACCTGTCAGTGTCAGTTATTTGCATTTGTATGGCAACCCAAAGAGATCCTCACGATGAGGCAATATAATGGATTATATAAAAGGAATTGTTTTTGTAGATGTTCTGAGATGCATAGAATTAATTCAAAATGTTCAGTCTTTAATGGTACTTGTATGCGGAGCACAGAGAGAGAAACAGAATTAATTTTCATTAAGCTTCTTAATTGTAAGGGAATTGTCAATGCTATAATGCAGAATTTGCTTTAATTCAGTCAACTGTGTAATGGGAAATAATTTAAACTTTATCTGAAGTAGTTATGCCGTTCTTCATTCATTTGACTCTGTTTTCGAGACACAATGTCTGATCATTTGTTTATCTTTTGTATGTCTGCAGTTTGGAGGTGACTCTCCAAAAGCGAAGTGAGGGTCCACTTTGGTCCGAATTGGTTCTGGGGGACCGAAGGGGCGAGTTTTTAATGAACGATGAGCAGAAATCACAGCTTCAACAGAGGCTGTCCTATCTCACTGCTGAAGACCTGGTCAGTATCTCTGCATCCTTTACCCATCCATTTCTCCTCAGTTTTCTTTGTATACTGTGATTTTTGTTTTTCCACATCCCTGTTTATCTCCTGATAAACTGTCTGAATTTGGCTCTAAAGAATCCAAACCCGGAGAAAGACAAGCCCCCCTGCAACGCTCAGGAACTGGAGGACTGCGACATGTTTCCAGAGGACAGCTCCACACTGATGCGCTTTGATGGTGCCACTCTGAAGCCCACACATGTGGTAAGACCACAGAAGTGGAAAAAGCATTTAGAATGACAATTAGCATGAACCGGGCAAAACGGGTGGGACATATGCAGCACATATTTTGTCTCTAATTGGTCACATTCTTTCTCAGTGCCATAATTCAAGTGTAAATTGTCCTCCAGACCCCGGCTGTACCCGTATATAAAAACTGCTGTCACAAGGCGCCTGTTACTTTTCTTAGTGCTGCTTAAGATGGACCAATCATTTCTGATCGCTAGGGAACATTTATTAGAATCATTTTATGGGGATTGCAAGATATTTAATATGCAGTTATGTGGAGCAGGATTTTAGACCAATTAGATTCCAGCGTGGGCGGGACTAGCCAGCGTGACATCACAGCAATAGAAACTGCTGTGTACAGTGAAATCATAGCTTTTTGAACCCCCAATACACCATCTTAGGGAAGACTTCCTATAAGATTTATTTTCTTATAGGAAACAGTTGCTATAGTAATGCTTGTTACTAATGTTTGGACTCACTGTAGCGTCCCTTCAGTCATTCTCTAAATATTGATCCAGTGGTTTAATAGATTTGAGATTTAATTTGATCTTGATTTTGAAGGTCTTCTTGCTTTTCATCAGTATTTGAGTTGCAACTGACCTAACACAACCATTACCCAGCTGTTATCTTGCAGGTTCATATAATGGTCTTAAAATCTGTGCCTATGTGTAAAAACGTAGTGCATTTTTAAAAGAGATGTGTTGGAAATGATAAGCAAGTGCAGCAATGCAAAAATATTGAATTTCTGTCCTGTCATCTTGTTCTACAAGTAACTCCAGTTTCACAGTCAGCATTTCCAGTGCTGACTGTGTCTCCTGGACACTTTAAAGAGGGATCAGTCTTGAAAGTCAAGTATCTGGAAGTCAGTTATATTATGTTGACTTATGTGGCTCCTTTTATGCCACAAATATCAATATTTAACTTCAAGAAATTATTTTCTCTTTAGCTTTTTTGCACACAGCTTTTGAGGTGTAGCTCTGTAAAGCCAACCCAGACATTCAGTGTATTGGTGGTTTCAGTACATCCGTTCATCCTCTGCATATGGGGAGGTAAGAAAAGCAACATTTTTCTAGATTATAAATGGCTATTAGGGGATAACTTTAGGGAAGTAGGATTTCTTTGGCCTTTAATACATCCGGTCACGCAGAGGAATTGATTGTATAAATTATTTGTATAATGACATGCAAATTTGTGACATTTCTTTATCTAGAAGGTCATAAATACTTTTAAGGCTTAGCTCTTAAAAATCATAGATTTCACATTTGTCTGCATGTGTAGTACACTAAAAGCTTTCCGAGATATTTCCTCGCCGTTGAATAATTTCCTCATGGACTCCGGGCCCTCCCCATTTACTCTCTTCTCTAAATCACTTACATTGATGCAACGAAACACTTTGACCTTTTCTGAGAGCACACGCTCGCAGATTTTAAAGCCTCATTCCAGGTTTTGAGGAGAGCCGTTCCCATGTCGACCTCTTCAGAGGTTTTTGATTGCATGTTTGTGTCCCTCGGCTGGGTGCTGGAACAGAGCTGAAAGAACTTCAGATTCCTTTCTGCTGCGCTGAAGAGTGCTGCACCTCCCCTGAGACGCGCACTTGGCTTTCTGTGGTGAGGAGTTGAATGGCAGGGTTGACGTTTACTGTTTATTTGAATGATTTGTATCTCAGCAGCTCCTCAGCATCAGTTGACATCAGCTAAGTGCTTTTCATTTGATACAGACAGCACAGAAATAGTGAGGGATGTGATTTTAATATTTGTCGTCATCAGATCTGGCGTAACTCAATGTTCAGACTGCTTGGGTGGTTTCCTCTACACATAAATAAAAGTTTAACCCCTCCTCATGGCTGCCGCTTCAATTCATGGGGCACATGGCAAGATTTTCGCCTTGCTGCCTTCTCTGGGGGAACCCATGAGCGTGTCTAGCTTTAGTATCTCTCATTACAGCAATACCAGGCAGTACAAATGTGAAACGTATTTATGTGCACTAACAGCATATGTTACATTAATGATCAAAAATCAAATATTGGCGGGGTATCTGCACTACTGACTACTGCATGTAATAATTTTTGTGTGAAGCAGTTTTAGCCGGCACAGTCAGGTGCCCATTTGTGCAAAGCCATAAACATTTCAGCCTCTCAGCAGGAGCTGGAATAGCAGTGAATGTGACTGAACATGATGAAACAGAGGGTCTAAGGGCCTTGATTTTGAGATGTGTTTCATTATCTGGACTCCTCCTGTTCTTTGTGTGCTGCTGTTGGCAGCATAAGCGTGCAGGCCGATGAGGTCAGTTACATTCGCTCTTTCATAAACAATACTGGGACGCGTTTCACAAGTTCCTCATAATTACAGTGTGTGGAGAAGTTGGCTTGGTGCGCTGTGCTCTGTTTTTCAGTATGCTGGGTCATGCAAAGATAATGGGTGAAGGCAGTCGGTGCTTCTCTAATTGCCTTAGAAGAACTTTATAACAAGCCGGTAATCATTTGAACTTCCATGTACAAGCTCTGTTATGGACCGTAGCTAGCTAACTATCAAGACAGCATCATGCTGTCTTCTAAGATATGTAATTTTGGCAGTATAAAGCATATAAGTTTTGCACTGCACGTTGGCATACAGGGATTTCTTGTGGTGTTCCTGTAGCCCAGCTGGTAGTGCAAAAGGTTGTGGGTTCGAACCCCAGGGAATGCGTACTGATCAAATCCACTTTTATCCAAATCAAGTTGATTTGGATAATTATATGCCAAATATAATGTAGCATCATTTACTCCATTTCTAAACTGATATTTTTATTTAGAAAGCAGTCATCTCCAACAGCAGAGATTAATGTTTGAAGCTTCACAACTGTTGAAGTCAACAGTAAAATAATGGCCACTGCATTGCTCTGAAATTAACATGCAGTTAGATGCTATCTTAACTGATACAACAGGCGCCTGGTAATGGCAGTTTTAAGGGGATGTTGGCAGCCAGTATTCACCAACTGGACGGCAGGAAACAAGTAACAGAGATACCAGGACATTGGTGAAAGATTGGTGAATCATATTCAGCGTGCACCGAAACAGATCGTGATTCATAACAGGCGACAGATTTCACCGTTATGATCCCGTGATGATCAAATTTAGCGGTGGTTTGTGTACAGCTGCTGTGATGATAGCATTTGCTGTTGTTTGCTCGCAGTGGTTTGTTCATGCTTTTGTCTCATAACATGGCATTAAATGAAAATGTGTATGTAGATCATATTTTAGTTTCTGGTGAAGTCATGAAATATGAGACTCAAGGTATGATATCAAATTGTTTCAAAATATTTTAGTATCCATTCTCTCTCCCAACTCCCAACTCTTTTGAGATATTTTTGTGAGTTTTTTGTCATTTAAAGAGATAGTTCACTCAAAAATTCAAATGTGACGTTAATTTACTCACCTTCAGGCCATCCAGGGTTTTTGTGACATTTGTGTGGGCCCGTGGGTGCGCATTGACTTGCATTTTATGCATTACCAAGGACTGAGGTTTCATAAAATCTTCTTTACTGTTCTTCTGAAGAAATAATGTCACCTAGACCTGGGATGGCCTGAGGGTAAATTATCAACAGATTTTCTTTTTAGGTGAACTATCCCTTTAACACTTTAACAGTATCATCTATATGGTTATCTTTCAGGCAAGCCTCGGAAGCCACCAGTTTCTTTTCTCAGTGCATGTAGATGCTTCAGAAATGCCGGCTTTCTGTTTACGACATGATGTTGATGCTCTGCTGTGGCAGCCACGGCCTAGCCGGGACACTGATATATGGGAGCACATTGCTACGTTTAATGCACTAGGTAAGACCAAATGCATGCAAATAACTTGAATCATGTCAGTATGAAACTCGTAAATTACCCTCTGAGGCATCCAGATATTTCCATTGTTTCAGTTTAAAGTGGAATAAACCTACAGTCCTACAGAGTCCTCATCATTCTTTTCAAATTATCTGTCACTTGCCAGAGGCTAAACATGCAACTCCCTTGCTGATGAATTGCCCCCACTTGGATTTAAACTTAATTTTAAATTTTGTTTCCCAGACCAAGGCCACATGCGTACAATTGTGCTTTGTGTACATATTCCGCAACACTCAATATTCATAAAGATACAGTGCCGTTTTCATGGTAAGGGTGCCATTTTCTGCACGCAGTTCTTCTAATTATCTTCTTGTTTGGTTCTTTTTGATGAACCTTTTTGTTCAGGATATGTTCAAGCTTCAAAACGTGACAAAAAGTTTGCGACCTGCGCCCCCAACTTCTCATACGCCGCTCTGGGCGAGTGCCTCCGAAGGGTCTTCATTTACCGTCAGCCGTCGCCCGTCGACACAGTACTCTTCAACCGGAAGCAGGGACGACAGGTTGGGCAGGTTGCCAAGCAACAGGTAGCTAACCTGGACACCAATAACCCAGTGCTCGGCTTCAGGGCCACTAATGAAAGACTCTTCATCCTCACTACCAACAACTTGTTTGTTCTAAAAGTGAACAATTAAACATTCCAGTGTTTCTAAAGGATAAATTGACTCTTGACGTTTTATTCCAGCTTGTTAAGGGGCAATTTCAGCCATATGTTTGTATGGCCTGGATTTCATTGGTGCAAATTCAACCTGCCCAGTTTTAAAATGGGACTGTCATATTTCAGGACCTAGTTAGTATGAAATCAGTAGGTATTGCTCTGTCTGTTGGTATTTACATGTAAAAATGTTATGCGTAAAATTTACACTCATGGCTTCTTCCAAAGACAATCTATAGCTTGGAATGTTACACTTCAAAAATCAAAATGTTTTTAAATGTGACGACAGATATATGCTGAAATAAACATCTGTATGACACTGACTGTTTTCTGTCTAACTATAATCTGTAAACTGTAAATAATCTATAGTCTGAGTATTAACCTATAAATTCTGACTATAATCCTATAAATTCTGACTATAATATTAGTTTATTTAACCTATAAATAAACTAATAATCATGGTGTAGCATTGACAACGTCCAATGAGCTTTCAGTTGCTTTACCAGTCAGTCAGGAGAAATCTGGTTTTTGTTTTGTTTCTCTTCAGTGCTGCTGTTTTGTCTTTTTTTTTATCGTCTTATGTTTCAGATTCCAGTTCCCTGCTCTGTTACAGCGACAGCTGGTTGCACAGCACCACCGACAAAGCAATTAATCCACCAGACTCGAGTCAGCAGTCAAAGATCAACAGATATCAAAAGCCACGACATTGCGTCAAAACTGAACTAGGTGGAAAAATATGATGCGTTTTAGTCTCATAAGTACAAGACATTTAGAAGAGATTTCAAATGTGATTAGATGAATGAGAATAATTTACGTGTCTAACAGTGATGTAGCTGAATTTTATTTTACATTCATTTTAGCATTCTGACCAGCTAGGTGTAGCAACATTGCCTCAACCAATGGCATGTGTCTGGAGCGTGATTATCTGTTTGGCCGACCAATGACACACGGGGAGGTGTTCGTGAAATCAAGTGTTATTTTTCCAATATTTTTTGATGACACGGACATTACACATTTCAATAATTAGTGGACCGAACTTGTACAACACGAAACAATAGTGTCTCATTGTATCTTGTGCTTATTTTTGGTGTAGCAATTCATCTCTGTCCAGGTCATTACGTGGTTGTTTTTCACCCCGTGTCACAGACCTTTCAGATATAATTTGCCACTAAACAAAGAGTTGTGCCTGGGAGATAGATCTGTCTCGACTGCTTTGTTCAGTGGGTGACCCTTATTTTGTTTGAAGCCCCAGATTAAATCATGGCTTCTTGATTGAATTAGTTTGTGATGTTTGGTTTCATTATCTGCACCAGAATCACTGGACACCTGAGGAAGATCTCTGGGATTCTTCCCGTGTGTAGATGCTGTGTGCTCACTGTTCATAATGTCAATGAAAATGTATTAGCAGGAGCTGCTATGTGACCAGTGAAGGCCTTTGGCATACATTTTGTATGAATAAGAAATGATTTACAGTTAGCACACAAAATTGTTCTGGAAACCTTGATTTGAGACCTTGGTTACAATTACACAGTCACTGCATGTGTGTGCGTTTACCTCAAGATATCATTAAGTGTTTTGTCACTATAATACCTGTGTGCAGAGCTACATTGTAATGTCTTGGTTAAAAACAGTGCAAGTTGCTGTTAGCATGAAGGCATGGCTAAGTGATATCGGGCTGAAATGTGAGAAACCTTAGCCTTAAGAACATATGCTTGCATATGGTGGGTGGTTGCCAGGGTGTTGCTACGCAGTTGTGAAAATGTTTTGAGTGTTTAAGGGTGTAGCCAGATAGTTGCTATTTTGTTTTGAATGGATATCTATTAACCCAAGTTAAAAGAATAATATTGTGGTTATACAGAATAATATTCTGTATATGGCTTGGCTTAAAATAAGTCTATTTTTATATACTTTTCACTATCCAGTTCTAATTATTTAGGGTATCTGAGTGTAAGCACGGCATGTGCCTACTTCTAATGTGTTCAAAGCACAGTGTTGTGTTTCCAAGAGTCTTTGTGTGGTGCAGATAGAAATGGGTCGCTCTGCTCAAGTGGCAGTTTGTGCGGTACCCATCAACCTCTTGAGACAGATGTATAAAACTAGATGATGTCCAACCAACACAAGTGTGTTCTGAAAGAAAATAAAACCAGGTTTTATTTAGAATCTCCTTTTCATTAAAAATTAAGCGACAATGGTCGTTTACAAATAGCTTGGGCTGACATCACAAGAGATCTGAAAGCAGACAAAGCATCTCCTGTCTTCCTAAGAAATGCATTTGCTTGAAGGATAAGCCATTCTTCAGGGAGCTGTTTGGAGGTCGGTTTCTTACTAAACATATCTGCGTGGTGTTTGGTGCTTTGTGAATTGATGAGCACAACATCAAGTGAGCCTTTCTCTGGTGTTGATAAATTTATACACCTTGGGAGTGCCGCATCATCTCGCACACGAGTTGTTCCACTTTGAATTCAGCACCTGTATTGTACGCTTCAGACGTTTCTCTCTTCGTTAATTATGACCAAGCGATCCTAAAGGATCGATCTCTCATCTGGAGAGCGTATTGGGTATGTTGGAAACTTTTCCTTCAGAGACCAGGAGACGTTGGGATATCGTTCAAGCAGAAGTTATTATTGAGGATCGGTGTGGCGCTGTAGTCATCCAAGTCTGATATAGTCGACAGTGGTTTATACCTTCAAGGGGAGTGATAAAGAGGTGGAGACAATCTAAACAAAGCATGCAAATGTAGTACAGGAATCAGCCGGTTGCCGGCGTCTCCTCAATCCTGATCTAATCAGCATAACAGTGCCATTCAAATGCATAGATGTTAATCAATCAATTTGACAGTATGGCCCATACTTCACATTATCATAGGGACAAAGGCACAGCTGTGCCTTGATCTTAGCAATCACCTTTAACTTGGGACCCTGCCAAATGTCAGGAAGTGGTAAAGACAAATGTTGAATGTCTCAGACGCCTGGGCTATCTGAATTGACCTACTTAGAATGTTAGCATCTTCACCTTAAAATGTATTTATCATTTTATAAAATTTGTAATCCCACAGTTCCCCTTTGAGAGTTCTAATAACTCTCACAAAATACAAATTTAAACATTAAAAGTTATTTTTGTAATTGTGATCGTTACAGGCACATTGCACTTGTTCTGTGTTGATTGTTGTAGTTATAATGATGCTGACACAGAAACAAACATGCAGCTTAGAGTTGGTGAAATTTTTACGAGTAATAGTCTTTATGGTTGGAACTGTCATTTCCTTGTGATGGGTGTGGGTTGATTGTTGACTAGTACGGTGATCTTGATCATGTTGATGGATGACCTGAAGTTCTCGTATGTGATACTCTGTTTTTTTTTTTTTAGTGGGTCTAGTTGTTTTATAGTTGTGGTTATATACAGGAGAGGAGGTGTGGTGTGGATCTCAAGACAGCCATCAAGTGGTATCTGCACAGAGAAAAAAGAAAAACAGAGCAGTATTTTGTTGTAAAAGACTGCAACTAGGGTTGCACTAGGGTTCTCTGTTCAGTCTGAGTCTGCTATTGTTGTTTCTTCTTTCCTATTCTTATTTATTTTATTTTGTGACACCTAAAGAACGTGAGGATAAAGGGATGGATAGTGGTTGGGGAAAGCCTATGAGGGAGTCTTCACCGCAGGGGTGGCCCTGAAGCCTATTGCATTCAGATCTTCCCTGGGCTCCTCGTTAGTTCATGTGTCCTATCTATCCCTGTAGGAGGGGGAACAACTTTACAGTGTGACACGTGGGTCCAGGTTTTCTTCTGACACAACACTGCGGCTGCTGTAATCAACATCACTCTTGCTTAACATCAGCATCTCTTTCCATGTAGTTAACAGTCTAGGTTATGGATAGTTCTGTTAGACCAAGATAGATCTAGGAATGGAAGGCTTTTCTGTACTGACTACAAGACCATCTGACCAGATGCGGACTAGGGGTCCCTTGTCATCTAACACACTTTCAGGATCATCAACTATCCCACTGTAGTTACTGCTGACTGGCAAAATCTTTCAGTATATTCACTCACAGTTTCATCTTTTCTCTGCACACAGTTCGTGATTCTGGACCAGTCAATTTTGGGTCCCAAAATATTCTTTAGAATTTTCAAAACACCTTCTTTAAATCACTTTTACTGGAGTTGAGTTCAGAAGTAACAGCAGACTCAAAACTTTGAATAGATTCAGTTAAATGAGAATCAGCGTGTGATTCGCAACGACATGTCGTAAAGGCGCATTTTACTGATCAATGCTCTTCTAAATTCAGAAAAATTTGAATGTGCTGAGGGTAAACTCTGGGATAGTCTCTCTATATCTTTAGGTTAGGTTTGGCAACAGTTTGTACTTGGACAACAGAAGAGTTTGGAGGAACACTTTCAATTCCCTCAATTCCCTGCGATCTTCTCCTAGCTCCACATACCTTCACTGAATCTATAGGCACATCAGTTACTGATTGGATGGTTAATCCGTTTAGAAAGTTGTAAGTCAGGATAAATGTTATTGACTGACTCACATCTTCCCATCAGCTTTTGCTGCCTTTTTGTTGCAATTCAATTTTTAGTTAAAGCAGATACTCTAGCAGGAGTCTTGTTCTGTTCTTCTAGTCTGAGTTAGTGGGATGTTCTGTAGTAGAGCTAAACCAAATTCTCTGTGGAGCAGATAATACCTTTCACATTGTTCTTGCGAATACATGCTCCAAGTACTTTTTACACTCATTACCGACCAAGTTTTGTCTGGATGGATCTCATATTTTTAGCTAACTCTTGTCTGATTTCAGTGACTATTAGGTTCATTTGCTCTCCTAACAGTGATTTGAATTCACTATTGACCATAAAGGAGTCGCAAGACCACCTTTTCAGTTGTGGGGACAAGTCTAGGGCTCTTCCTAAACATTTTGTGAGTTTCTCTGTTACTACACAATCAAAACACTAAAACTTCTCTGATCAACAGAGGGTACACTTGTAAACACAAAACAACTAACAAATTATTAGCACTGTATGCTAATTTTCTGCCAACATACAGAGGATAATCCAATTCTTCTTGTTAAAACAGAGGAAATTTTTCCTGCAAACACAGAGGATAAACCAACTAGCAGTTTATGCTAATTTTCCCTGCCTGAAAACAGAGGGTACAAATATTAACACGTAATGTTAAATTTCTGCTGACAGAGGATAACCAATATTAGCACGTAATGTAATCGTCCCTGATACCTGAAGACAGAGGATAACCAATATTAGACGTAATGCTAATCGTCCCTGATACCTGAAGCACAGAGGATAACGTCATCTCTAAAATACCATTTTTAGAGGATATCTTAGTTAACCAAACCCTACAGCTGTCTGTTAATTTTCTGACGGCGAGAGGATAACAAATTTTTACTGGTTTTAAAGGTTCTTTTGAATAGAGTGACACTCACCAACCCTTGGTGTACAGAGATCAGTCTGGAACAAAGTCAGAGTTGAGTGAGGTTCAATCTGGATCAGGTGAGGAGTCTATCCGGGTCACGGCACCAAAACTGTTGGAAATTTCCTTAGAGACCAGGAGACGTTGGGATATCGTTCAAGCAGAAGTTATTTTATTGAGGATGGCGCCTGTAGTATCCAAGTCTACTATAGCTCAGCACAGTGGAGTTATACCTTCAAGGGGATGTGATACATAGAGGTGGAGACAATCTAAACAAAGCATGAAATGTAGTACAGGAATCAGCCGGTTGCGGCGTCTCTCAATCTGATCTATCAGCATAACAGTGCCATTCAAATGCATAGATGTTAATCCAATCAATTTGACAGTATGGCCCATACCTTCACATTATCATAGGGACAAAGGCACAGCTGTGCCTTGATCTTAGCAATCACCTTTAACTTGGGACCCTGCCAAATGCTCAGGAAGTGCGTAAAGACAAATGTTGAATGTCTCAGACGCCTGGGCTATCTGAATTGACCTACTTAGAATGTTAGCATCTTCACCTTAAAATGTATTTATCATTTTATAAAATTTGTAATCCCACAGGTATGAAGTGGAAAACTCCTGCAGAAGGTGCATCACTGTTCCAGCACACTGACAGAGAGGCAGAATGATTTTAAAGGAATATGCCATGGTGCTCCAAACATGTTTCAATTAACCATTAACCTCTGCAAGTGTCCAAACAGAGCCTGAGGGCCTGTCAGTCAGATCCTGCTGTGATCTGTTTTGTGTTGCAGGAGATGTGCTTTTACATGCGTTTCTGGGCCCTGGGGCATACAAACATGCTGTTTTCTGCAATTTACTGCTGTATTTACTCGTTTCACAGAACGGCAGGCGATTCAGATGGTGTAACGGCTGTTCTCCGACTATGAGATTTGAAAGGAAGGCAGTTTTATGGATATGCTTGAAAACCTCAGGAGATGTTTAGCCATACAGTACTTATGCACCATCACGGACTTTACAGCAGCAGTAAAGATGTTTGAATATTATTAAAATCCATCTTTTACTTTGCTTGCTGTGACATTAATATGATATTAAATGATCTTTGTATAAACAAAGCTGATAGTCGGAGATTTCCAGCTTTGCGGATATCGGAGCTATATGGCCGTCTTGCACAAGTAATGTGAACCGTTGTGGCGTACGTTTGGTTGTGGCTGAAAATGAGCTGATTATCCGTGATCAAGGTTATGAACGCCGCATGTCATCGCAGCGTACTATTTCAGATACAATGTACTTGCGGGGAGAATAAGAAACATGAATTTGTGATCAAGATCAAAAGAGAGAGAGAGAAGCAAGGATAAATGAGGTGTGAAAAGAAACCATAATGGGTTTATTAATCTCAACATCAACTTATTTTCCAGCCTATTAATTTCAGACTGAATATGGTGTGTTATAAAATAATCTCTTGTTCTGCAGTAAAAAAGACTTTATCACAGGTTGAGAGGAGATACCGAAGCCAAAGTTAATGTAATTACAGCCCATCTTTCTATAATAGAACGTGTTCAGCCTTTGTGGAATAATTAGGTCTGATAAGAAAGTGTGTCACAGAAAGGGAAATATTACATTAGACCTTCAGTTCAACTCAAGATTGTATGCTCTTAGGTCAATCTTATAAAACCTTATACAGGTAATAATTTTCTAGGCCATAATTCACCCAAGAATAATTAATAATTAGCTGAGCTGTCACTTGTTTGCAGTGTTGACGCTAAAGCACTAAATTCTGCACTAAATCTCATTTTGATGAGCATAATTTCAGTCTCCGTTTGGATGTTTTGATCATTTGTTCCTATTTCAGATTGATTTAAATTGATAATCATGATAATGCAGTTGGCTGAATTTCATTGGTCGTAACTGACAGAGTTGATTTCTAATTTGAAACTTCAGGCTGTTTTTGTTCTTTGGCACAGAAGTCAATACACAGAAACCTGTAATATTAGAACATTCTAGAGCACACAGGTAAGAATTCAGGGTCTGGTTCACTGGGCAGATAAAGTTTCCAGCACTGTAGTAATCACATACAGCTGAACGTTACAAATTATGGCTTTCTCAACAAAGCTGCAAGCTGTTGGAAAGACTATAGCAAGTAATTTGTACATTTGTAATTTGCTGGTTGAACGTTTATATTTAGAACAACTCTATAATGAATATAATTTCCAGGATTATTTAAAGCTCTTATTTCTTTCTTTTATCCTAGATTTTTCTAGAATAACTGCAGCATACTGCAAAGATAGTCTGCAAAGCTGCAAAAGTTACTTTCTTACCCCTGTTTTATATTTTGTTTTGTTGTTTAGTAAAAATATCTAAATATACTTAGAAAAAGATACATTTACATGTAACCCTGAGGAATAGTTTTGGAGATTTTCGCCCTTTGCTAGTCAAGAAGATAAGAGCTGTACTTGTATATTATTGCCTACAGATTGTGCACAACATACAGTAGCTGCCACAGGAGGCTGCTGAGTGAATTTGCAATCATCAGTATATTTGGGTATCTGATTCTTATAAGTAACTTTGGCATGTTCTGTCCTTCTGTCTTAACACAGAATGAGCAGCAGAACAGCTTGTTCCATTTTTCAGAAATATTTTTAATAAATTCGTTACATTGTTTTGTTGGTTAGATAAGTCACTGAACTACAGTTCAGTAGGTAATTTGGTTTAATGTATTGAAAAGCCCTTTATAAATTAATGAAAGAGTATGCATTTAAACAGATTTAAAGCAGTGCACAAAGGAGTGAAAATTACACTTTTTTGATGTTGTTTTGCAGGATTTTAATGTCACTGATTATCTGGCCTCAGTTCAGATCTTATATCTTGCTATAATTTATTTGCAGTAGATATTTACATCTTAAATACCACTGGCTGTCTATTGAGAAGTCTAGACATCAAATGATTTATTTGCATGGTATTTTGACGGCCACATCGTAGTCATGGTTACAAAATCACTGTAATGGGCTCTAATTATGGTAATTTTTTCAGATTTTATTCAGCGGAGTCACATAATCTGAAAATGAATTTACCTCTACTTTGGATGCTCCTATATGAGATGAGATAAGATAATGTCTATGAGATAATATGAAGCTTAAGTAATGAGAAGGCCATTACTTCCTTTAGAAGTAGAATATAATTTCAAAACCACTTCGAATTGCTAGGTAGGGAACATTATAGGTGGAATATATTTCTCCAAGAGAGAGAAGAAAAGGTAAAAGCCGAGGTAATTAAAGTGGGAAACAGAAAGCTTATCTTGAAAGAGGTAAAATAACTTTGACCTATTGCATAAGCAGAAAGCAAAGTTTTCCAGAGGAGCTGAGATGTCAGAACATGTCTTGCGGAAAAAGAAATAAAGTAAAATATAGTATTGGTTTATTTATATTACATTCTTGTTACTCTGGTTAGAGTAGCCTAATCTAATTATCTATTCTCGATCACCCAAATATGTAATAGTTCACCCAAATATGTTATTTTTTTCCTATCGTTTACTCACCCTCATGTCATATCAAGCCTGTATGACTTTTTACTTCTGAGAAACACAAAGGAAGATATTTTGGTATGTTGCAAAACATACAGTGGCACCCATTGACTTCCATTGTATGGACACAAAACCACTGAGACATTTCTCAAAAGGTTTGGAATGATCTGAGGGTGAGTAGAAAAAAATCATTTTTGGGAACTTTTTTGGGGAATTTTTTTTTAATTATCCCTTCCGACTCAAAAGTCGATATTTAATACTCATTATTCGTTCCTTTCTTGTATTTAAAATTGATTCTTAGGTTGACTTGCATGTTTGTTTTTAAACTAAATGCACCAGACTGACCGGAGTATAAGGGCTTCGTTGATAATGCCCCTAGTGTCTTTAAGCACATGCATGTCTGTAGGGTGTTTACTGGAATGTAATTTCGTAATGCATTTGGAGTGTTTTCCCCTAATCCTTGAAATAAAGGTTGAATGATGTGATATGTAATTAGGTTCACGGTGGCACTTGGTTATGAGGAATTAAGTTTAAAGTAAGCTTAAGCTGAGCCTGCCAATATAAAACATTTCGTCATTTTGCTGATTCGTTCTTTGTCCTGTTATACTCTCGACACAATGCAGAATTGATTGCATGAGATGTCGGCACTTGGTGCCCAAGATTTCTGAGAGTTACTTAATGTAAGAGTGGAATGTTCTAGGCAGAGAATACAGTCTAAATCTGCAATTAGACATTAGTGCAGTATTTTGCACCGGAGTACTTTACAGAATTGTTTTAAAATTCATATGAATTGGTGGAAAAGATTTTCAGAAACTGCCTCCATCTTAATACAATTTAGAATGTCCTAAATTCAACATTCATGAGTCTTTCATTAGCCAGCACATTTATTTTATTTTGAAAAAGGCTTTAAAATAAATCAATATACATTATATATATATTTTTTTTCCCCCTTGTTAAATGTTAAATATAACACAAATGCAGTATTCACATACAATAGTAATAGTTTGCGCTCTATATCGAGGCTGATGGCAAGCACTGTTTACAGACAAGTTACCACACAATTACAAACGTAATCATTTATACATTTGAGTCTTTGAGTTAGGGGGAAATAGCTTGAAATGCATTGTAAGTGTATCATATCTGTCATTCATGACTGTGTGAGGTGTGGACCCCTAACTTTACTTTAGAAAACAATGTTATTGCAAACAAACTTGCTTCTGAAACGTCTGCTTTTGGACACCGCTTTAGCAACTATCTGATCAAAACAAACATCTGTAAAACAGAAATAGGCAGTTCACAAAAACATCGCTAAAATCATTGGCACTGGACGGTAAAGCTGACTAGCTATTAAAACACAACAGAGAAGTTTTATCACATTAATGACATCAAGATGTTCTATTCATAAACCATTGAAATAATGAAATACACAGTGACTTCAAATGTAACTGTCAAGATACAGACCACAAGCTAATTCAATTGACGTATTTGTTCAGCAGCTAGTATGAAGCTCACAAATATAATCAAATACTTCTACCCATAAATGATAAACAAGAGAAAATGAAAATGGATGGGTCGAGGGATTGTTTCATACACGTGACCTTTTTTTACATAACTTTATTCATGCAGATTCACTTAACTCTTCAATCTTTATAAGCAGTACTGTAAATAATCTTACAGTATTAAGTCTGACAGCATTATTTTTTATTGTGCAACACTGTATAATTAGTATACGTTGCTCATAGATTGATTCATTGAAGCACATTGCTTTGTTTTTTTTGAGTGACCCATCTTTACAACACTGGTTAAACCAATGGCATGAATTTGGGCCAAGAGAGGGCCTGACATTTCCTGCATAACAATCATCGTTTCATTATTGTGCAGATTTGTTTGGTGACTTTGGTGCGTGAATTGCACACTGCAGATTTAAGAATGGTGTCAACTGAAAAGATTTTACATAAATATAATGTAAACAAACTGTCATGCTGTCATTTGTTGTTCATTGCTTATTTACAATTAATCTACAGAATCAACACTTCAATAGCTGTTCTGTTATCAGGTAGATGGATTATGCCCTCATGTTTCCTGTAAAGCTTAAATCTAAACATCTTTCTAGCTGAGACATTGTGTTCTTTGCAGTTCATCACCCAAATGCCCCATGCTTTGTTTTGTTACCTTACAGGATTGAAAGCAACATATATTAAGTATATATTGTAATATACCAATGGCCCTGAAAGAACAGTCAGTTATAATGAATTCTCTCCCATTAAACATTCTTGCAACAACTGCAGCTGTTGGAGTTAAGCAGTCTCAGCATTTTATTTTCCCAGGGGTCTGCAGAGGACACAAGCTGCCCATTAATCAAATAGCGACCCCCAAAATAGTTCGGAATCAATATGTGCTTTAGTTTTCCCTGCATTATGTATACAAACCACTGTGCTTTCACTGAAAAATAATGACTCTGGCAAAGAATCAGCTGTGCAAATGAAAAACAAAGTTTAAAGGCAAGGTAGTGAATTTCAGAGAGGCTAGCAAGGGCTAGCTTTGAAAGCATAAGATCCCGCCCTCCCTTTCAAGTGATCTCCAAAGCCACGCCTCCTCCAATAGTGCACGGAGTTATGCAAATACATAGTTTGACAGACAAGTAGAACATCCTATCATTGCATTTAGACCACATGCAATGATTAGATGAACATTTTATAGTCCTGCGCCTTCCACAGAAGACGAATAAATATTTTACCACATTATTTAGTGATTGCTATCAGGATGTGAAGAGACTTTCAACCAGCATAACAAAAAATGTTTCTGGAAAAGATCACCTACCCTGCCTTTAATTCCTAATGATCAGCTTTTAGGAAACAGTTTGGCAGAAGAGCAAAATGATGTTGAAAGTTTTTAGCATGAAATGCTGAACACAAAGCCAGACTTGTGTCGGCACCTATATTGTTATTATAGATCTCCAATAGATTCCTGTTGAGTGACACTGAGATTTATAGTGTGTGTGTGTGTGTGTGTATGTGTGTGTGTGTACTGGTATATGTGGTTTACAAGGACACAAATGTGAATAATGATGTGTATAACAATGTAAACATGGTTATGAGAACACTTCCTGTGTCCTCATAAACCAAATGGCTTAAAAAACACACTAAATGGTGTTTTTCTTAAAAAAATGGCAAGCGTTTTCTGTGAGGGTTAGGTGTAGGGTTGGGATAGGGATAAGTTTCGGGATAAGTTTCGGGATAAGTTTCGGGATAAGTTTCGGGATAAGTTTCGGGATAAGTTTCGGGATAAGTTTCGGGATAAGTTTCGGGATAAGTTCGATTAGCTCAGCATAAAAATCGTTACGTCTATGGAGAGTCCTTGTAAACCACATATGTACAAGTATGTGTGTGTGTTCTCCTGTCATACTTTTATCAGGGCTGGCTGAAAGTTTCTTTTGTAAACGCACAGTTCTGCGGATACATGAGCTTCTTCTCAGAAAACATTTCCTCCGACGGCGTCAGATCGTCGATCTCGGTCGAAAAATGCCCCGTGCTCTCCACCGTAGATGTTTCCTTGGCAACGCTATAGGTTAGCGCCACACTATAGGCGGCCTTCTGGGCCTGAGTGTTGCGTCCGCAGCGGCAGAGCCTCCTGAACGCAGCACGGAACTTCTGCGACATGACGTTGTAGATGAGAGGGTTGATCGCGCTGTTGAGGTAGACACAGGTGCGACACAGCAGCAGAAACCAGATGTCCAGGTACGCCTCCTGCAGGAAGGAGTTGACCACTACCAGAGTGCGGTATGGCATCCATAGTACAGCAAACAGAATAACCACCACTGCCAGCATTTTCGTAACCTTTCGTAGGGAAATCACAGTATACTTTAAAAATGTATAGCAGTTCAAAGTTACACGACCACAACATGATTCATGCGTATCAATAAAGTCTATAGAATACACACAAAGTTTACAAGAAAGAATAGAGCTGAAGCAAGGGAGAGGTATAAAGGTGGAGATATTGGTTTTTTAATGGCGATAACATGTTAAACAAAGTTAAGCAGTGGACAGTTAGGGTGTATATGGAACAGGGGTTATATATATATATATATATAGTCTGTATATACAATTGATATCAAGTGTGTTCAATGGTGACACTGTGGTACAGTGGAGATCCTCTCACCTGCCTTCTGGATGCTGCAGTTGTACTGGAGCAGCGGCTGGAGTTCTTCATCTTGTTCTTCTTCGCTCTGCAGAAGTGGTCGTGCCCATTTCTGTCCTCTTTAGGGTCGGACGGTAGTGGGTTAAGAAACAAAATACGCGCAATGAGGCCGTACAGGACCGTGGCGAGGGTGAGAGGCAGGACGAAGAAGATGCCAAAATCGAAAAAGTAAATGGGCAGATAGAGGTTTCTGGAGACTTTGTACGCACACGTCACTATAGTCACATCCTTGTAGACCATCTGCTGGATGTCGGACAGGTAAAACCACATGACGCAGTAAAGCGAGGTGAAGACCCAAACTCCTACAATGATTTTCTTGGCCCTGGAGAGGGTGCACAAGAACTGCGCTTTGATCGGGTGGCATATGGCGATGTATCGCTCGATAGTGAACGCTGTTATGGAGCACGACGACGCGTTAATCCCAAGATACTGGAGATATGTGATGCACAGGCACCCCAAGTGCCCAAAAACCCACGAACCGAACAGACTGTCCGCTATGCTCGGCAGCCCCGCCGCGATCAACACCATCAGGTCGGCGACGGCCAGACTTACGAGATAGCCATTGGTGGGGGTCCTCATGTGTTTGGTGGTAAGGACCACCAAAATGACCATCACGTTTCCAACGATGCCCAGCGCGCATATGAGGAAAACTATAAGGACGCTGATCACTTTATATTCGACGCTGCGGTCCGTCCAAGTTTCCAAAGTGTCATTGAAAACGGTGAAGTTCTCCATTCCCAAAAGCTCTCCAGAGGTCTTGAATGATGGGAAGACTTCAATTGCGTTTACAAATGCATGCAGCCTCAATTTGCCTCTTGGTGACAGCTGGAAACTTTACGCACTTGTGCGTTGGGTTGCTATTTTAACTGTCTTGAACTTCGGATGAAACTAGTCTGCGTTCATTTTTAATGGGTTACAAACTACTTAACGTCGTTAAGTTTTCGCATAAACGACAGGATCCGGTGTTGCTTGTGGTTTGGATGCTGGATCAAGACCGATGTGCTCTTGCTCTTGCTCTTGGTGATGGATGTGCGCTTTGACTGATGGCGCCCCGGTGCGGGATCAGATGCGCAAAAGGGGCGTTTTACGCATGGGTACAATTCACACAAATGAAACCTTCTGCAATCTTTCCAGCCCTATAAAGTACGCTTTGGTTGCACTTTATGCCGGACTTTAGGGTCTTATTTATGTTTTGTCATGAAATTGTGACAACGTTTGATTTAAGAAGGTGTGTTGCCAGAACAAATCGATTAAACCAATCCATCCGATGTAAATCTGGTCCGTTTTTATGTCCCTATCTAATTTGTGCAATTCTGTTACTTGATTTGTTATGCTGCAGTATGCCTTTGTCTTTGTTTTAGCATTGGGGTTATGTTATGTTAAACGTGTTAAACATCTTGAACCCTAATGGATAAACTGGATTTGTAACCTCTAAACATGTTGTTCTAGTATTATTATTAAATGCATGTTCGTTTTAACTATTCTCATCAAAATACAGGAAAAGCACTCCTCCTTTTTTTATTATCAGCCTCTGACACTGACACACCAAATGAAAATGGTAACAGTTAAATGTTGAAGTTATTTCCAGGATCAAGTGCAAAGGAAAACTTTTGGTTTCTACTGTGTGAAGGACATTTGCATGAAATGTCAAGTTTCATAGGCTGGAGATAAGATTGGGTTAGGCTCAGTTAGGCTGAAGAAAAGCTTGACCTGTGGGCTAATGACCAAGAGATCTTTAGATCAGGCCGGAGCTGCTTCCACATAACACATGAATGACGGTGTTAATGGGATCTTCTTCCCTTGTCTTGTCCTTGTCTTCATTTTCATTTAAAAACATCCCTTCTCTGAATTGTGACTGGGGACGAAAGAAGCACATCTGACACATCTGTCAAGGAAATGATTTAAAGGTTGTGCACTTTTATGTTATCCCCTTCAAGTCATCATTTCAGTGAACAAATAGTTAAAAAACCAACAAACCCATTAGCTTATGTAATGTATCGTGACAGGCCCGTGACAACTCTCTTATTTATTCATTCTTATTTGTTTATTTATTTATTTATTGTGCTGTTCCTCGTTTATTTTTTACCCAGCAACATTTGGCAGCTATTTTAACAGTCATTTACTGTTTCGTTATGTCTTTGTGAGAGTAATTGACTCATGTGGGATGGTGCAGTTGCTCCATTATGAACATGAGAAAAGCTCTCCTCCTCACCAACTGTGGTTATGGCACACAGACAGAATAGGCCGTATCATTGCAAGCCACTCCAGCGTTTATTTAGAGGACCGTTTCCATGGGAGATGGAGAGAGGAGTTCACAACCCAATTAGCTGGTGGAGTAGCACCACTGGGACAATGTCATGACATGACATAATTGATTGATCCTGGTTCTGAGATCTATCCTTTGACATGAGAGCACCCGAGATGCATGCAATTTTAAAATGCATCCTTGACCATATAGACTGCCAAATGCAATGCAGTTAAAAACCATATCTTGATAATTTTATCCTGACTTTTAAATGTTTAATATGTGGCAGGGCAGCACAACGCGTTTGGAGGGGGAAATGTGTCTACTTTTGAGCTCTGCTGCCACCTTGTGTCGAACAAAGGACCAGACATGTTGTATTTATGCTGGTCTTTAATAGACTGAACCTTTATCTGTTTTGCTCTGGACTAAAAGGTCAGTACTTCCAATTTTGGCTTCATTTGGATTCAAATATTCTTTACAATAAAGCAATGCAACATGTTAACATACAACATTTTTTAATCTGTGTTAATGTAAGTTTTGCAAATACAATTGTTGTTCATTCATGCTACATTAACTGATGTTAACAGATACAGTGTTTGGTTTTGAATATGTATTAGTGAATTAACATGACCTCAGACTAATAAATGCTGTAGAAATATTGTTCATGGTTAGTTTTTGTTTATTAATGTCATTAACTCATTTTAATAAATGGAACCTTATTGTAAGAGTTATACTTGCTGTCATGCAAAACCCATTTATCATCAAATCTCATAACAGAATAATCACAGTGATGTAGACTACTTATTCCACATGCATATTCCAAATGCACATTTTCATTACATTGTTGCATAATTTTACATCCCAAAGCTGAATGTACTACTGTTCCTTTATTTCAGCATCTGTCGGTCGGGTTGTAAAGCAAACCCCGCTGTGCAAGTCTTGGCATTAAAGACTCTTTAAAGGGCCATTTCCAGGAGAAATAAGTAAGGCAAGGCAGAGACTGGTGCTTCTAAAGTCTTACAGAATCCCATCAGAGTCATGACTCAGACCAGGCATTAACTGCACTCCTGATTCTAACCCTTTTCTTCTCCAGGGGAAGCCCTGAGGACTTGTAAACAAAAACTGCTCTGCAACATCATAAGTAAATTCATTACACCAAACAAGCCAAGCCAATATAAGAGCATTATTTTTATGAATATAAATAATTGAGCTGTAAAAGGTCTGACATTTAAATGTTTATTATTATCATCAATATTTTATGTTAAACTAGACAAGGACAACAACCAAAGTTTTTGTTCCTGTAGTTCTGATCTTCTACGTTCCTCTAGTTCCACTGGTGCTGACATACTGGTGAAATGTGTAGACTAAAAGCATTGTAATTCTGTTTTTGAAATGTACTGTACTGATAAAATGGGTTTTGTGCTTCAGTGCCAGTTGCCCTCCCAGCATGCACTGGGCCACGTATAATTCATATGCTTGCATTGTTTGGTTGTTTTCGTAGTTGTGTTGTGTTTAGTAACGTATTGTCTTGCGATGTCAGGATGAGTTATAACCCTTGCAATTATTTATACACCAGGTTTGTGTGCGGCACTTTAAGGTTTCCCATTATTGTTTTTAATTTACCTTAAACTTCAAGTTGACACAATACAAGTCATGACTATTAGATATTTTAAGCACAGTAAAGCTGCTAAATTTGTGAATTTGAACAAAAAGAAAGAAATTCCAAATGTTGCTATCATTATTCCAATTTCTTCAAATGCCTTTCTTCCAGACCAAAGGTGGCTTTTGTGTTTCCTCCCGTACGCTGAAGAGAATGGCTGGAGTCTTAAATGTCCCAGTCTAACCTTCTCTGTGTGAGAGAGGCTTCTCTTCTCCTCAGCTATTCTTAGCTCTGTTCCTATTACGGAAAAGATCCATCAGCACAAATGCCACATCAGACACTGGCGGATAAACAAAACACATAACACAACAAAAAATGTTTCACGTCTAACTCTTACAAGTTCCAAGTAACTAAATAGGATGCACCTGACAGCTGCTGCTGGATTATGAATTTTCTGTCCATTTATTTTTGCTAGTAAAAACTGTCACATGCTAATAATGTTTCATATTCTCAAAGACAATCTCATGTTTCATTCTGAGCAGGTGGCAAACCAGCAGGGACAGTGTTTTCATTGTATACCACGACAGTCTGTGGTGATCAAGTGGAGAAATTTGTGAAAGGATGGTCAACAATTATTCATGATTTTCAATTACTGTCAACTACACTGTGAGTAGCGATTCCTCGTTTGTTGATTTACCTGCTGATAATACAGCTTGAACCAGCCTAAGCTGGTCTGCTAGTCTTTGATGGTTTAGCTGGTCTTAGCTGTTTCAAGCCGTTATTGAAATTCCTTAACTATTAGGACATTTAAGAGCACCTTCAAAAGTGTGTGTAGAGGTTCTCCAAAAGGTTCCACCAGTCTGGCATTTGATCCACGTGGGGTTCTCAGATTGCATCGTTTCAGCGTGGTTGAAATGAATAAATAAATGAAAAAGTATTTGATTAGGATACAGAGCGGTTTGATTGACCATAGCAGCCCTCAATCTGTATGTGTGCATGCTTTTATCATAATGCAATGTGTAGCATTGGTAAAGAGAGAGAGAGAGTTTAAGATCTGAGCAGGGGGCAAATTCTCATAAATGTCAATTTTACAGTTTATGCTCCAGTAATATTTCATCCTCTGGAGCATAGCAACGTCTTTCATGTGTTTTAACCGGCTGATGTCTCATTTCATTGAGTTTCTCTGGCAGGAGGAGGGATGATGACCTGTGGCCACGGCGCTTGTGAAGTTTCGTGAAAATAATACATGCATTCAGGTGGAAAAGGTGGTAGATTTGACCTACTCTAAGTAAATTACATATAAATGTTATAGTTCATTACAGAGGGTTACAAAAAGTCATTTGTAAGGGTTAAAGCAAGTACCAGAAATTGAAAAGTAAAAGTGGCTTATTGCATCTCGTATGCCTGTATGTTTAGGCTATGTTTTGAGTAAGCAATGTTAAATCAAGTACCAGAAACTGAAAAGTAAAAGTGGCTTATTGCATCTCCTATGCCTGTATGTTCAGGCTATGTTTTGAGTAAGCAATGTTAAATAAAGTACCAGAAATTGAAAAGTAAAAGTGGCTTATTGCATCTCGTATGCCTGTATGTTTGGGCTATGTTTTGAGTAAGCAATGTTAAATCAAGTACCAGAAACTGAAAAGTAAAAGTGGCTTATTGCATCTCGTATGCCTGTATGTTCAGGCTATGTTTTGAGTAAGCAATGTTAAATCAAGAACCAGAAACTGAAAAGTAAAAGTGGCATATTGCATCTCGTATGCCTGTATGTTCAGGCTATGTTTTGAGTAAGCAATGTTAAATCAAGTACCAGAAACTGAAAAGTAAAAGTGGCTTATTGCATCTCGTATGCCTGTATGTTTAGGCTATGTTTTGAGTAAGCAATGTTAAATCAAGTACCAGAAACTGAAAAGTAAAAGTGGCTTATTGCATCTCGTATGCCTGTATGTTCAGGCTATGTTTTGAGTAAGCAATGTTAAATCAAGTACCAGAAACTGAAAAGTAAAAGTGGCTTATTGCATCTCCTATGCCTGTATGTTCAGGCTATGTTTTGAGTAAGCAATGTTAAATCAAGAACCAGAAATTGAAAAGTAAAAGTGGCTTATTGCATCTCGTATGCCTGTATGTTCAGGCTATGTTTTGAGTAAGCAATGTTAAATCAAGAACCAGAAATTGAAAAGTAAAAGTGGCTTATTGCATCTCGTATGCCTGTGTGTTTAGGCTATGTTTTGGGTAAGCAATGTTAAATCAAGTACCAGAAACTGAAAAGTAAAAGTGGCTTATTGCATCTCGTATGCCTGTATGTTTAGGCTATGTTTTGAGTAAGCAATGTTAAATCAAGAACCAGAAACTGAAAAGTAAAAGTGGCATATTGCATCTCGTATGCCTGTATGTTCAGGCTATGTTTTGAGTAAGCAATGTTAAATCAAGTACCAGAAACTGAAAAGTAAAAGTGGCTTATTGCATCTCGTATGCCTGTATGTTCAGGCTATGTTTTGAGTAAGCAATGTTAAATCAAGTACCAGAAACTGAAAAGTAACAGTGGCTTATTGCATCTCCTATGCCTGTATGTTCAGGCTATGTTTTGAGTAAGCAATGTTAAATCAAGTACCAGAAACTGAAAAGTAAAAGTGGCTTATTGCATCTCGTATGCCTGTATGTTCAGGCTATGTTTTGAGTAAGCAATGTTAAATCAAGTACCAGAAACTGAAAAGTAAAAGTGGCTTATTGCATCTCCTATGCCTGTATGTTCAGGCTATGTTTTGAGTAAGCAATGTTAAATCAAGTACCAGAAACTGAAAAGTAAAAGTGGCTTATTGCATCTCGTATGCCTGTATGTTCAGGCTATGTTTTGAGTAAGCAATGTTAAATCAAGTACCAGAAACTGAAAAGTAAAAGTGGCTTATTGCATCTCCTATGCCTGTATGTTTAGGCTATGTTTTGGGTAAGCAATCAAATACTGAATCGTTTCATAGGTTGCACGTCACCTGATGCTTTCCAACTCACTGTGGGTGCGTCACACGCGTCTCCAGAGGAGGAAAGCATGCATGTGTCTGATCAGACTGATCAGACGTTATCAGACCCCCGACACTAGTGAAAGCCTCTCTCTCCTCCCCTCGCCAGCGGAGAACGACTGAGAGGCGAGCGGCGCGGCGCGGCGGGCAGAGCGGATCACGGCGCGGGGGTGGAACAGGACGAACCTCCTTTAATTACCGGAGCGAAACCCCCGAAATGCCGGAGAGACGCGGTGGGAGCAGGTAGGCGATTCTTGATTCTCTGTTTGACTTCACCATGACACGAAACACAATTTTTCCTTTTGCTTTTCGTCCTCGTTATACTTTTTGGGCATCTCGAAACCGCCTCGCGTTTCTGCGCTTTTGCTGCTGCATGCTGCTGACTAGGATTTCCTAATAATTAAAAGACTAATAATAACCAGTAATGATTAAAAGTGATGTGTAATGCAACTGAAGATTGTTGCATGTTATGGGGAAACAAATTGCATCGTAAAAGGGTCAATAAACCTAAATGAAGACTAATTACAAACACCAAGTGTAAGTTATCCTTAATAACTTATTGTTATTCTTTAACTCTTTACTTTATTATACAGACGACAACCTAAAGCGCACCCGAGAGGATCATTTTGCGCATGTGTGGATGTGTTTGATTTTTAGTGCCTCTTACAATTGTTTCTTTCTCTGGGTGCAGGTTTGACCAATAACACACTATGAGACGAATGGAGGAATGAAAGAGTTCAAATGGCCGATTTTAAAGTTCTCATTTGTGGTCAAGGCGGTGTGCGGACTGATCGGTCCCCAAAACACCAGCCAAGTCATCTCCTGTTGTGCACGGATGAAAGGTCCCTTTCCAATGAAGGGTGCTGCCAGACTTATCTGGAGGAGAATGTTAATGAAGAGAACGGGCTTTCAGAACCGTGGACAGCGACTCTGCCAACTGGACGACTCCACAAACTCAATGAATGGGGATTTGACGAGGAGGTTCATGTATGTTACGATGGGGAGTTTGAAACCGCTTTTCCCGGCGAGGGTGACATCACTGAGCAAAAAGATTTGCAGTTGTTAGCGGAGGAGACCAACTATGACAACTTCAGCTGGAGTTCTCCCCGAGATCTCCAGGACGGTGCCCCCGAATGTTCCCTATTGTCAGTTGATGATTTTATGGTGGATTCATCAGAAAAGTCTGTGGATTATGGATTTATATGTGCTGTTACTTTTTTAGTTACTGGGATCTCCTTGGTTGTGATCTCCTACACTGTCCCACGAGACGTCAAGGTGAACCCTGACAGCGTGTCTGCCCGGGAGATGGAGCGATTGGAGCAGGAGAACGCCAGGGTGGGTGCTCACCTGGACAGGTGTGTGATCGCTGGGCTGTGTCTCCTCACGCTTGGAGGTGTGGTGCTGTCAACCTTGCTAATGATCTCCATGTATAAAGGAGAGATGATCAGAAGACAAGCGCTTGCTTACGTCAAGCACCAAGCTAGACTGTACGGCTCTATGAATTTCAGGGCTGGAGAAAGTCTGACTGGTGCTCCGTCGCTTTTGTCGCTTGATGAAGATGAAGTTTCTGCTGAAGTCCTGAGCTGAGAAAAAGAAAACTGAGTGAAACTACCAACACTGGGTCGCTCTTGAAATAGAATCTCTTCAAACATTATTAACATAAATGAAATCTAAGAGGACGCACGTAAAACTGTTTTGTCAGTTATGTGTAAAAAAAAACCATCCCAAATTTGTCGATTTTTTTTTTTTAAGTAAAAAAGAAAAATTGATGAGTGAATGAACTTTATCAGGTCGTATCAATGAAAGTTGTTTTTAAGGGTCAAATCTGGAAAAAAAATGCCTCCTTTAAAAATAGCTACACATTTATGCATTTTACAGTGCATTCAATGGACAGCTTGTGATGTCTCGAACAATGTAACAGAAGATAAACATCAGTACAATTTGAGTCCTTGTAAACAATGTGCTTGTGTTTGAACATTTATCCAAAGCATATGTCCTTGTAAATATACAGCATGCTTTATAAGATCACTTATGTAAGCCTCTTTATTGATCGTGTGATCGAGTTTAGCTTTATTCAGCAATGCTCTCGTAATTGTCATAGGAACAACAAACTTGCCAAGTGAACATTTGTGTTGTACTTACAAGTCAGTTGTCACACTGTTGAAGTAAAAGGGCTTTTCTCTTTTTTGGCTTGGCAGCTTTTGACTGTGACAGCTGAGTTAATCACTAGTCATTGGATGAATGTCTCTCTTCCATTAGGAGGGACAGAAATTTAGTCCAGTGCATCTATATAGCCGGTTAAAAATGTACAATTTCATATGCATATACATAAAAATACACACGTAAACAGCTTTGCATGACATTGGTTACATGAATGCACACCAGGGAGGTCTGAATTAATTTTTGTGAGCTTAGTTTATTTTGAGAATATCTGTGCTTGCAATTCACATGGGATGCTGGAATTGTGTGAGCAGATGTCTGTTCTCTCTTTCTTTCTTCTCTACTTCTCATCAACACACCCGTGTACAAGAGGAGTCTCTTGGGAAATGGCTGCTCTATGTTTCTCTTTCCCAATAGCAAATAACCTCATTAGAGTCACACATCATAACATGTAATGACCCAAAAGAACAAAAATCCAGTTTGCAGAGAGCAGGAGGAGCACAAAGAATGATTTTACTTCTACAAAGCACTCAAAATTAACATATTTAAATCATCTGGATGTGATACAGTTATCAAGACCTGGCTTGCTGGTCTAACAATGTCACTCTTCCGAATTCTGTAGACAGATCATGAAATGAAATTTACACAAATCATCAACTTCACCCAGAGGAAACCTTTTTTGTTGTTGTTTTCCTTTTAGAGTTTCTGAGACTTATGAGAGTTATCTTTTGTTTCTCAGATGTTTATTCTAAAATTCCTTCGAAATACAGACACAAATATAAATAATAAAACTAGACACAAATTAGACAATTGTTGACAAAGTAGACAGCTGTGTAAAGTAAATATGGCTACATCATATTAATGTGGACTTTTTAAGTCTCGGTTTGCTCTCCATTTAAACTCACTGCTGTACAGGAACAGCTGAAATATTAAAGACATTACATTTGTGCTTTTCCTTTCATACTAGCCCTTTGCAAGTTGAGGTAAAAATGTGCTCACGAGGCTTTGAACAAGCAATAGCCTCATTTGCTGCTTCTGCTTAGGCTTGCTTTTCACAGCAGCCACCATATAGGAAATGCTTACCGAGGGCCGGATCAGATTATCCCTCTCTGTACACCAGCACTGCAGTTCCACGACACCAAAGAATCCTGACACCAGTGTTCTTGTCCCAGTTCTGCACAACAGCACCTACATGCCTGTTTGAATTGCTTCCAGTGCGTAAGTTTGCGTAGGAACAACCAGATTTTCGAACATTTCGTTTGAGGATTGCAAAGAAAATTGCAGCTCTTAAAGGTATAGTTCATCCTAAAAATGAAAATGCTTCCATCATTTTTCCACTTTAAAGTCATTCCAAACCTGTGTGATTTGCTTCTGAAGAACACTACATTTTTATATAAGAAAAATATTTTGATGTTGGTAACCAAACAACAGTGGCACCCATTGACTTCCATTGTATGGCCACAGAATCACAGAGACAGAAGATAGAAGTCATATAGGTTTGTAGTAAATGATGTAAATAATGTAAAGAATTTTCAGTTTCATTTTGGGGTGAACTATCCCTTTAAGAGCTGCAGGTGCTAACATCACCCAAAGATTTAATAAAGCTTAATGGTTCATCGTAAAAGAGATGTTTTAAAAATGTGTAATTATGCCCATGATGGGGATAAGACGATGGGTGGAGGGGTGGAGGTGGGCTTCCTGTGAGTCATGTATTTTTAGGGGGTAGCGCACGGCAGTGCGGATAGCAATTAATGAAATGTCAACAACTGAAACGTTATAATTTTAATAGCCTCATATGCCTCCACTTCATCTTCACTGATACAAAAATAATAACCAAATTAAGCAAAAATAACCAAAAAGTCTCTCTACCCCTCTCTCTCTCTTTTTACCTTCTGTCTGTCGCTCTCTCTCTTTCAGCTCTCTCTCTTTCTCTAACCAGCACTCAGCATAATAACTCAATCACTTAGGGCCGCTGGCATCAGGAAATGGGGCTAAATTGATTAGGAGGTCAGCGGGGGTCAGGGAGTGGGCGTGGCCAGCCTCTCAAGAGACAACGATATGCTCTCTGTGGAGACATAAATGTACATATACACACAACACAAATTGCCTCTGCCGCAGTGCATGCTGACATGTTATCTCGCTGTTTTCTTTGGACAAAGCACAAGTTGTCAGTGATTTCATACAGCAGGCCAATGGACAGCTCATTTTTTTCTGTTTTTGTAGTAATTATTTAGCGGGCAAGTCATTTAGACATACCTCAGCATTCACGCTGCTTAATGACCTGTTTAACAAGATGATTCTTGTTACCTAGAGTTTGTTGCATAGCAACAGTAAAAATACAATTCTATACAAAAAAGTCAGGATGGCCATGAAGCGAAATACCCGGTGAATAGCCGCTAATTCGTCATGTATGGCTTTGATACAGGAGCCCATTGTGTGTCACAGAGATCAAAGCGTGATGTCAACAGCCTTAGTCAGAAGGCTGCAGGAAATGGACACTCAGCTGAAGAATTCAGTAATAATGGAGCTGCTGCATGCGTTTCATTCCAATGCATTTGAGATGGCAATTAATAAAGTAACCCATGCTGTTACATGGTCGCTGAAATGATGCCGTCTTTGTGCACAACATGCCTTGATCACAGAACAACTCTGTAAACAGTTTCTGGAACGGTCAGTGTGCCAGCTAAAGATGCATTACTGTGACCACAATAGATGTTGGAGCAGAGATCTTTGCAGAGAATCTACAACTGAGTCCAAGACAAAGTAACTGTTCAGAGCCAAGAAATTGTTGTTATCAATATGCAAATTGCAAGCTAACTTTCTTGCTAATCTAAAGAAATGTTGTGTTGCTGCCAAAAGCCTATAGGGTGTTGCCGGGGCACTTATTATAAGTGGGTTTTAGTGTGTTGCTCTGTGGTTGCTAAGGTGTTCTGAATGGTTTCAAAGTGGTTGCTAAGGTGTTTTAAGTGGTTACTAGGTTATCAAAAAAGTCAAAAGAGAAAGTCTTTATGATATTCTAGTCACCATTATTGGGTCATGAGGCAATAAATATTGAGTTTTTCCTTTAAGCTCCTCCAATTCTATTTTCATACTTGGGTGTAGATGCTGGGGGTGCTGAGAAACTCCACTGAGTGCTCATGTTTTCCCCCGTTTTCCCCAGTCATTTCTTTATTCTTATTCTTCAGGTAATGAGCCTCAGGAGAGCTGTGGCACCTTTCACGTGGCAGCTAAGACAAAGAAAAGATGGGAGAGGATGGGGAGGGCGGGGGTTAGTTGATGCTTAAACAAAAGAACCGTACCTTAGATGTCAACAACATGACAAGCAAAACCTTCACTTTCTTGCTGTGACAAAAAAAATCTTGCGGAAGTATGTCAGAGAAGGTACTTTAAAGCATTAAAATTCAACATGAAGCTAGTTTCAACCATTGGATGTTCCTATAAGCATTTTATATCTTTTTTTTATTGGCACTGAATGCTTCACCTCGTTCTTGAGATTTGTGTCTGTCATCGCTCTGTATGTATAGATGTCCTCTGATTGGTCGGTGAGTTAATGAAAGCCAGCTGGGATCGTGTTTTCCTCGCCCACACAGCACTGTCCCTTTCTCTCCCTCCTGTCCTGTTAAGGGCACATATCCATAGAAACCAAGTTTCCCTTGTTGCTAGGGGAAGAACACTGCTGATGTTCGAGTATGTGTAACACGTCAGTTGTGAAGTCGGTAGTCTGTTAGTGGCAGGGTTAACTTAGCTTGACTTTGTTTCTAATTTTGAGCCTTTAATGAAAACAAGTTCTGAGAACTGTTGGGCGGTTGTTGTTGTTTTCCATCCGTAACAAAACAGCGTGAATGTTGTTTTTCTGGGAGCTGCTTCTACAGTTTACCAGAGTCTGAACAAAAATGGGAATTGCTTCAGAGAACTCATTAACGTGCATATGCGCTCCAGACAGTGATGGATGGTGCACAATATGGGAGACAGTGATGTCGGCGTGTCTTTCAAGTTTTCATGAGCACGACAGGTGAACTGCCGGGCAATATGTGCAAATCATTCCCTTTTATGCGCAGAAAAAGCGAAAAGCGCTGACTCATGACATCATCAAGTGGGGAGTTTCAAAAGCTGAGGGGGTGTGTGGATGTTCACACACCGAAATAAGGAACTTTATAACCTGCACCCCATAATTCTGCAGGATGCATAATTTAACAGTGGAGCATAGTGAGATTAATCTCGCTGTGGCAAAGCTTTCCTTACCTTTCTTTTGATTTATGCCGCTATTACAGTGGGTTCCTCCAAGGCTTTGTCAATAGAGCTTGGGGCAAGGAGATGAGAAGTTTCCATTCTGTATTGATCTAGTAATTTAAGTGCCCAAAGCACTTTGGTACGGAAGGTGTTAAGCATTGGGGTGTTTATCATCAATAGCCCTTAACATGCTGCTGGGTTTCTCAACACTCTAATGTCATGTTTAGAAAAAAATTGAGATAATGTGACATATAAAAATTGCTGTCCCAAAATAACAAAATGGGTCTACAAATTAATATAGTATGATGTGCAACTTTAATAATGTTATATTCAGTTCATAATAATTATTGTGCTGGGTTATTGCTCAGCAACAGTGGACTTGTTGAATCTAATAAGCATGTGTGAGAATTTTTTTTTTACTGATTTAGTCTTTGGTTAAGCCAGATGTTTTAACTCAACTGGTAGAGCACTGGACTAGTGAAAGCAACGTCACCATAATAAAATCAATTCCCAGTAAACAAACATGCTGTTAAAATGTATGTATGTTAAACGTACTGTTGCTATGCTATATGTAAGTTGCTATGTGTGTCTGCAAAATGCATGAATGTAAATATTACAGTACTGTTTCAAAATCAGTTTAAGTTATGCATAAACACAATATATGTATTAGTGTTTGAACCTGAGTGTTTTCACCTCAGATTCATCTATTTACAAAGTTTTTATGAAGCCCTAAATATTTTAAATGCAAGTCGTCGCTAAACCAATTATTAGTTAAGCAGACCTCTTTTTATTTACAGTGAACCAGAGCCAGACTAGATCAAATTATAATCACCTCTCATAGCAACATGCTCCATAGAAAATGTCACAGTGTCCTTTTATTTTGATGAAAAGGATGTAATATCACAGAGTCAGCACTTTTGAAAGAACCCTGTATCTGCTTGCTTTTCCACCATGACTCACATGGCCCACTAGGTTTTTCCAATCTGCAAGCGAGGCATACAAACTGTTTCCCCCCCGGGACCCAGTTCATTCTAGCAGGCAAATGCATGGATGGATTATTTATTTGTCCCTCAAGGATGATCTTCTGTCAGCGATACCCATCAATAACAGGCACATTCACATGGAAAATGCTTGAGGACGAAATCTTATGCCCACACCTCCCAGGCAAGCAGCACCCCCACCATCTTTTGGTTACCATGGAGCATCTTCAACCTGGTCCGGAAGCTATCCAGAATAAATGAAGCCATCTGTCAAACTTGTGCTTTTATGAGGCATGGTGGAGAGTGTTATGGAAAAAGTAAAGATACTGTAAAAATCACAAGCGTTAAAATACCCACAGTGTATTTGAAACAGAAGTAAGATTAACGAGATGGAACAGCCGTGAGACTGATCTGGTATATGGCTCAGTTACAGGTTAGTTAAACCTGACCTCCTTTGTAATGCAGATCATCTGCTTGCTTCTCTGTCTCTCTCACACTCTCTCTCTGTCTCTCTGCTAAATGAGGCCTTTATAGGCATATAATTGCAAGCGCTGAATTACCCACCCCCTCCTGCTTTCTCATGCTGCATGATAAGGCTTCTGTTTTGCTCTTATCAAGACTGTGGCTGATATCTGTCACATTTTTTTGGAATAATTTAGTTACCATGAGTTACCGTGAGTTACCATGGAGATCCGTCTGTGTTCTCATCATAATATTTCACTTCAGTTAAATATATTACTTGACTTGGGTGTCCACATAATTCAGTCATTCTAAGAGTCAAACAAGAAAAAAATATTCCTCTATAAGAGTTCCTGTATCTTAACTGGTAGAGCATTACATTAGCAGCACAAAAGGTTGTGGGTTTGACTTCCAGGGAATACAAATTCTGGTCAGTTGTATATCACTGTAAGTCACTTTGGATAAAAGCATTTGCTAAATACATAAATGTAAATATAATCCAAAAATCATAACCAACAGCTACAGTTTTAGTTTTAAGGGAGTCCGGATGAAAACCAGCTGAACGCATGACCCCATAAAGAAACAGCACACAGGAGAGCTCAGGTAATATTGTATCTCCGCATGATAGCCCCCAACCATTCAGCAAGGGGTGAAATATTCATTGTGATAACTATTACAGCCTTATCTCAAACAGGACATGACATTACAAAATCACAGATTACATCAATCTACAATTTATGTGCTTTTATCTTGTGTAAATTGTTATATTAGTATTGCCCAGTTTGATGTCTTTAAGGTCACTTTGTAGGGTTGGTTAGATCACCTACTGTTTGAAATTAATTTTAATACCTTACCATGCCAAACTTTTTCATTTTAGAGGTTTCATTTCCTCACATATAAACTTTAAAAACAACCCTTCAAAGTTCAGCCATATTTTAATTTAAGGCAAGATAAAAACATCAAAAGATAGGATAATGTGACATTTAACTGAGTGAGGACCGTGACAAATTTAGCAATTAACTAAGAATGTTGATCTTTTTTAAAAGAAACACTCTCTTACTGACAGCTCAATTACTTGATGAGTTTCTTCCTCTATTAAATGAGCTATCTTTTTACATTGAGTAATGATATATATACCCTTAAGAAAGATTACCATGGAAACCATAGTTTCTGTCAATTGGTTTCTATTCCTACATTCTAAAGGTTCTTAAGAGGTTCTTCACAGCGATGTCACAGAGGAACCACTTTTGGTTCCTCAAAGAACCATTTCTTTCTTACCTTTTCATAGCCTAAAGAATCTTTTGTGAAATGGATTCTATAGATGTTGAAATAATTATTTTATGGCATTGTGAAGCACATTTTTAAAGTGTGTACTATGTAGTTCATTTACCCATCATATAGGCTATATATTATCCATAAATTAATGCATATCACCTGGGTACACGTCTTCTAACATTATAGCTAAACGGAAATAAAACTGATGTTATGTCTTATGTTATGTGACATTAGTTGGTGAGTGGGTGAGTCCATCCAGTTAGAGTAAACTACAGAAACTGGTATGAAAACGAAAAATTCAAAATGAGTTTTTATCCTGCTTAAAGCTTAACTTTAAAGCCCTCACACAGCAAGTTATTAATGGATAACTTTAGCCCTTTATTCCACACTGTAGAAGCAGGAGATCTTACATAGAAAGTGGGTGACGGAGAGCTATGCGCTGACACTTTGTCTTTGTTGACGGTTCAATAAAGTTTTTTCAAAATCTCTTGTGCGTCACCAAAATGGCGGAGTACGATCTCACCACCAAGATCGCACATTTTCTAGACCGGCATTTGGTCTTTCCGCTGCTGGAATTTCTTTCTGTCAAAGAGGTATGGGCTATATTAATATTATGTATTATATTTTGTGATAAGCATTTTTTTGATTAGCTGGCTACCCGGCCAAGTGTAGCCGGGTTGCCGGCTGATCTCAACCGATGATTTATTTTTCATTCATTTCATCAGAAGTAACATATATAATCATAACTATAATAGTCGATTTATTTACTGCAAGGTTATTTAAGCTACAAGTATGCTATTTTGATCGTGCAACTCCTGTCTTCTTTCTTTGTTTTTTAACCCTAATAATAAAGTCTGTGATTTGTGCTATTAACAACCGTATAGAAACCGTAATTGGAGAAAACCATATATATCAAATACATTTTTGCATATATTCAGTATTATGGAATATATCAAACTGTAGTGTTACATCAGATCCATCAATCAGACCATCTGGACCTGGATCTGAATTCTTGCTTTGTTTAGGACATACCACACATTTGAAAACTGCTTATAAGCTTAATTTTCAGTTTTGCTTTCCTCAATATCAAGAGAACTTGATGTTCTTCTGTTAAATCTGACGTTTTATCACTTGTGGTTTTAGATCTACAATGAGAAGGAACTTCTTCAAGGGAAGCTGGATCTTCTCAGCGACACAAACATGGTGGACTTCGCAATGGATGTATATAAGAACCTCTATCCTGACAAAGAGATTCCCCATTGTAGGTGTTTCCCTTCCCACAGTAACACCAGAGATGTTTGTTAAAAGCATATCCGTTTTTTTGTCATCGCTTAATGTTGTTTGTTTACCTATATGGAGGTCTACATGGACGCTCCACACAAATCTTCAGTTTTCTGTAGAAGTGAAATGTCATTTACCTGTAATCATTTTTCACTGTGTAGTGCTAAGAGAGAAGAGAACCACAGTAGTGGCTCAGCTTAAGCAGCTCCAGTCTGAGACTGAGCCCATTGTGAAGATGTTTGAAGATCCAGAGACGCAGAGACAAATGCAGTCCACCAGGTCTGCTGTGAATATATGTGTTATAACGTGCCGCTGATTTTGTGGAGTTTGCTTAACATATGGAGACTCATGAAGTCTATCTGCGTGTAAATTTTGTATCATGCCGTTTTGTCATAGGGATGGGAGGATGCTGTTTGAATATTTAGCAGACAAGCATGGTGTAAGTTTTACTACTTTACTAACCAAGCATAATTCCTGCAGTAGTTTTCTAAATGTTAATGTTTCTGGATTTTGGGATTTTCACAGTCTTGTTTGTTCTGTCCTCTCAGTTTCGTCAGGAATATTTGGATACACTTTACCGTTACGCCAAATTTCAGTACGAGTGCGGAAACTACTCCGGCGCTGCAGAGTATCTCTACTTCTTCCGTGTGCTGGTAAGTGTTGATGTTCGTTTATGTGACACCTCGTATACGTGTCTGTTATTTAGAATGTTTCGGTTAATGTCGTTTGTGAAGTGTGAAATAGACTAGTAATTACTGCCCGGGGCGGCATTGTAGGAGGAAAAATGGGACTAAACAGCAGAAACCAATTCATTTGACTTGTGCTACACTAAGGGCTTCAACAGTTTTTGTTTTTAGTAATTTACCAGAACGAACAACCAGTGGAATCGGTCAAATACCTTCCGGTGCTTTGAAAGTGTTAACAAGCAAACATTTGCCTGAAAGTGTTGTGCAATGTAAATGAGCTCTGATGCAAAATTAGCTTGAACTGCTTAAAATAAGCTTTAT